>PVHT020000439.1:624027-643531 GCA_004024745.2 Catagonus wagneri | reverse complement strand
GCAAAAGAACTGTCCCCTGACCCAGTTAATTCAAGTCCTTGACTTTGAGATTAATGAGCAAGGCTTGGCGGAGCTAGGGACTGGGTGGGGGGTGGGGAGGACACAGAACCCTGCGATGGGTCCTGGGCTCTGCCTGGAAGGTGTAAACCCCTGGGTCTGTCCTGGAGAGCCCTCGGGAACGGGGTGGGGGGGCTAGGGATTGGCAAGCTTGGGGGGGGGTCCCAGGAAAGCCGGGGGGGGGGGGAATGTGTGCTGTATTCTGAGCTATTTGGGTCATGGCTGGGCTGTGCCTGCCATAAGCAGCTCCTCCCTGCCTACTCCACGCCGCCCTCTCCCCACCAAACGGGGACTGCCATCCCGTCGCCTCCTGCCTCCCAGTTATACAATCCCAGCCTCCACCACCGTCCCCGGACACCTGCTCACGGCCAAGGCGATCTTCCCACACGGATGCCACACGTGGGGTCCCCAGCCCCAGCCACCACCAGTGGCACTCAGGGAGACTCACTCTGCCCCCGTCATCGACAGGGTGACTGCGCTGGCACACGGGCACAGAGGCACACGCCCCAAGAGGAGAGATCACCCCTTTGGGGACAGCTAGGAAAATAACCCGGGAGTGGGTGCCACTGTGCTTGGGGTGACACACAATCAGATATAGGTTGTCACACAGTCACACTTGCACACATGCACAGTCACATATGCACACATACACACACCCAGACACATATATACTCACACACACACATACACACCCATACATTCACATATATACACTCACATGCATTCATACATGTACCCACACTTTCACATACACACACACTTGCACTCATTCTCACACTCATATATATGCTCACACATAGACACATATATACACACATAATATGCACACACTCCCATATATACTCACACGTACACACACCCGCTCATGCATGTACTCACACATATATACATTCACACACTTATGTGTTCATATTCACATGTACACATCAACCACCACAGCCCATTTACAGACTCAAGGAATCAAAGAACCACACAAACAGGCACAGATCGCTCTCACACCTGCAGATACAGGTGCTCTTAGAGACACACCTGCACATATCTCGCTGTGAGGACAAAGCACAGGCATTGCGGTTTAGGGGGACAGGGCCCTGGTGAGTCCCATGGTCGGGTTCTCCTCTCGCTGTCGTCCCTACTGTGCTGTGTGGCTGAAGGTAAACCCGTGCCCCACTCTGGGCATCTGTGAAGCAGCCAGGACCGCACAGTGTCCGCTGTAAAACCCTGCCGCGTGGAGACCCCCGTGATCCTGTGCGCTCTTTCCAGCTACAGACGCTTTTCCTTTCCCTGCCTCTCTCCTCCCAGGCTTGGGTCCCATCTCCATCTCTGCCTCTTTTCTCTGAGTCTCTACTTTTCTCTCACTGTGAGTTCCCTCTCCCAGCCCGCTCCCCTCCCCTCTGCTCTGTCTTCACTGTCAGCCTCCCAGTCTCCATCTCTGAGTCTTACACACACACACACACACACACACACACACAGTCACGGAGGCTGTCACGCCCCCTCCCCGTGAGTCCCCGGGTGACAGACTCACCCTGCGGTGGGTGTGCAGAGCTCAGTATCAGCCGAGAGCCTACAAGCAGTGAGACGGGAGGCCAGCGTGGAGGAGGGACAGAGAAGCCTGACGCCCCCAACCTCGCACATGTGCCCCGTAACAGCTGCCCCTGGGCCCCACACAGTCCCGGGGTCCAGGTCTCTGCATGTCCTTGCAGGTGCTTCATTCCAACTACCTGCTTTCAGTGAGGAGGAAACTGAGGCTCAGAGGGGGCAAGGTCCCTGCCGGAGTCACACAGCCTTGGTAGGGCAGAGCAGAACCAAGACTTGGCTCTCCCAGTTGGAAGCTCCTCCAGCCCCAAGTCCCAGCGCCCCAGCTGCCAGCCTGGGAGGGACTGGGGACTCCAACCCCCACCCCAGCTCCAAGTCCCAGCGCCCCAGCTGTCAGCCTGGGAGGGACTGGGGACTCCAGCTTGCCCCACAGACCTGGAAACCAGAGGTTGGGCTTGGCCCCGCAGCTAACCGGGGACGCCGCCCACCTCCGCTGAGATCCCGGACACAGAGCCTCCAGCCACGCAGGGAGGGAGCTTGGAGCCGCTCTGAGACCTGATGTCACCCCCTTCCCCAGGCCCTGTTGCTGGTGGCGGCCTTGGCAGGCCTGGGCTTGGGCCTGAGCCTCATTTTCATTGCTGTCTACCTCATCCGCTTCTGCTGCTGCCGCCCCCCAGAGCCCCCCGGGGCCAAGAGTCCTCCACCCGGGGGAGGCTGTGTCACCTGGAGCTGCATTGCTGCCCTTCTCATCGGCTGGTAATGGGGCCCCAGGGTGGGTGGGGCGTGGGGACAGGGCTCCCCAACATCTCCCTCAGCCTTCCTGGTGGTACCCCAGAGTCCCGCTTCAGCCTCACGGCAGGGAGAATCGTTCCCACTTGATGGATGGATAAACCGAGGCCCTAGGGGAGAAGTGACCTCTGAGGGCCAGCCTGGCCTGGCAGGGTGGGGAAGGGGTTAAGGGCTGGGCAGTCACCCTGCCTGGGTGGCTCTGCCGTGGAATAGTCGTGGCACTTGCGGTTTAGTTTCTCCGGGTCTCAGTTTCCACATCTCTAAAATGGACACTCGCCTCCTAGTTGGGGTGAGATTAAATGAAACGTACAGTGCCTGGTTCACGGCTGTACTCCATGAAATGTTAACCAGCGGTGTCACTCATTAGCAATTTCCCCAAGTACCTGCTAGGTGCCAGGAGATACTGACCAAGCCTTCAAGGTCCCTGTCCTCAGGGAGCTGATATTCCTTCCCAGCTCCCTGAGGACGGGGAGGGGAAATGGACAATCCAGGAGCAGACTGGATTGCTTTTAACTCTTCCCACTGTAACCTGGCTCGATCAGCGTTGTCATGCCCAGTTTTGTCGCAGGAGGTACTTGGGGAGGGGGAGAGCTAACTTTTCAAGGCCGCATGAGTTGAGATTCAGATCCCAAAACCCGAGGAGCCCAGCCCGGACGGGAGCGGAGCAGGGCACGCGCGAGGATGCACAGTTGACTCAGAGCCGCTCAGGGCAGCCCCCTCCCCGGCCGGCCCGGGCAGCACCCACCACTCAGGGCAGATCAGAATCGGGGGTGGGGGGTGGGGGGGCGCGGCAGTGGGTGCGTCAGAGCGTGGATGTGGAGAAGGGAGGCTGGGAATCCTGTACCCAAGACGCGCCCCCTCCAGGCTCTCCCGAGTGGGGGTGGGCGGGGAGGGGGGTGGACAAAGGCCCCGTGGGGGAGAGACACGGCCGGCCCCCGCGGCCTGAGAACAAGAGCAGCTTTGTAGGACTAGGAACAATGGGTAGGGGTGCTGGAGCCAGCCTCGGATCCCAGGGCTGGGGGTGGGGGCCTGCGGAGCCGAGGCTGGGAACCGTGAGGGCGTCCGTCCGGGACGTTCTCCGCCCCGGTTCAGCCCTGGCCCCCTCCGCGGAGGGACCCAGTGTGTTGGGGTGGGGATAGGGCCCGTATTCAGGCCCCACAATGGAGCTCTGTCTGCTGGCAATCGAGGGGCGGGGGCGCCCGGCTTCTGGCCCATCAGCCCGCATTCCCATGCTTCCTTCCCAGCTGTCCAGACGCTTGGGTCCCCGGGGTGGGGGGAAGGCTGGGAGCTCCAGGCTCGGGGACACCCCCCACCGGGAGGTGGCTGGAGGGCTCCCCTCCTAGAAGCCTCCTGGAGGTGGTGGAGGGAACGGCTGGGTCCTGAAGGGACAGCCGCAGAGAGCCCAGGATGCTTGGCGAAAGGATGGAGGGGCGGGTGTGGGCTGGGAGTGACAGGCCATGGGGTGGGGGCCCCGAGGACCACTTCCCATCCCTGGGGCTGGGCAGGACTGGGGTTCACTCTGGGGAGGTGCGAGTTAAATCCGTCCCCCCCCCCCTTCACCACTCCACCCACCCATTACCATCACAATGACGTCCCTGGGCCGGGGGAGTGAGACCTTCCCGTTACCTTGGCAACCAGCGGGGGCCTGGCTGGAGCGGTTCCTTTCCCACGATGGGCTGGACCAATGGGACAGGGGTTGGAGCTGGGATTGGGTGTGTGAGGAGACTGGGGAGAGGGGGGCGAGGTGGCCCCCAGGGTCCCAGAACCGGTTGTGATTTCCATTCCCTTCTCCTCCTCTCAGCGCTGGCATTGGCATCGGTTTCTATGGCAACAGCGAGACCAGTGATGGGGTGTCCCAGCTCAGCTCTGCCCTGCTGCATGCCAACCACACGCTCACGGCCATTGACCACCTGGTGAGGGGCCAGCACCTGGCCAGACCCCAGACCCCAGACCCCAGGCCCACGTCCAGACGGGTTCCCTTACAGCCCATGCAAGGCAAAGGGCCTCCTCCCAGGAAAATGGGGCCTAAACTCTTAAGAGCCCAGACTCAAGGTCAGGTTCAAACATGCAGCCCTCAACCCTGACCGCAGATCGGGGCCTCATCCATGACACCTCGGAACCTTAGGACTCAGACCCAGCCCTGGACTTCAGCTTACAGCCCGAACCATTCAGTGACCAAACACCAAAACCCAAGCCCTTCCCACAGGTCAGATCCAGCGCCAGGGACCTGATGCCTGGCCCAGGTGGAAGGTCAGAGACCTCAGTGCTGAGACCCAGGACTCAGACAAGGGGCCTGACTCCGATCCCCAGCCTCAGGGTCCCAGACCCGAGGCTGAGACCCAGCCTGACCTCAGACCTTAGATTTCCTGTCCAGTTGTAGACCCTGGACCTTGAACCCAGACTTGAGACCCCAGACTCAGGAAGGCAGATGCCGACAGCCGACCTAGAGTCACCGTCCTGCGGCTCAAGCCCCTGACCTCCCCAAGCTCCTGATCGAAGCCACAGAACTTCATGATCTGGACCTCAGAGCCCCCTCCCTGCACCCTCAGATGGCCTAGTGCCCAGATCTCTGACATCTGCCCCTGCTCGCTCCTGTTTCACCTCGGCAACCCCGGAGACCCCCCTCCTCTGACTCCAGACCCACCCCTGTGCCCAGGTGCTGGAGACGGTGGAGAGGCTGGGCGAGGCCGTGAGGACGGAGCTGACCGCCCTAGAGGAGGTGCTCACGCAGCGCACGGAGCTGGTGGCGGCTGCCCGGGGGGCCCGGCGGCAGGCAGAGGCCGTGGCCCAGCAGCTCCAGGGCCTGGCCTTCTGGCGGGGAGTGCCCCTGAGCCCCGTGCAAGTGGCCGAAGATGTGTCCTTTGTGGAGGAATACAGGTGGGTGACCGCGCTTCCTGCCCTCTGCCCGATGACTGTGCCCCCAGGGGACACTGGTTGACGTCACAGTTGGAGAAGGGAGTGCTGCTGGCGAGTGGAGACCAGAAAGGTTACTAAACATCCTGTGATGCACAGGACAGCCCCCACGGCAGCGGATTATCTGCTCTAAGCGTCAGTAAGTGACACGTGCCGTGACCCTGCCATGGAGAAATGGACCAAGCGATCTGGAGCACCGCCCCCCCGCCACGTATTCAGCATCCACTAACTCCCTCAGTTCATTCACTCATTCATCCTGGACTCAGCCATTAATTCACTCTTGCGCTTGGCTCATTCCCTCCCAGACTAACTAGTTCACTGCCTTGAGAGTCCACCTGACAGGTGTCTGCCTTCAACAGATAAGTTTTTACACTTTCCGGTGAGAGAAGCATGCTCTAGGGGTCAGGGCTCAGGGCTCGTGAGCCCCAAATCCAGAGGGCCATTCCCTAACCACTTGAGCTTAAATGAGTTATAAGCCGGCTGTGAACCTCAGTGTCCCCATCTGATACCTCTGGGAATAATGGGAAATGATTATCCCAAAGCTCATTGGATTTTGAAGGACCTGTTGAGTCAGTACCTGTTAAGGGCTTACAGCAGCGACTAGCACTCATTATGTAGGTGTCTGCTGGATGTAGATGTTTTGAGCTAGAGCAGCGGACAGACAGACGACAATTCCTGTCCGTCATGTAGTGGAGGGACCAATAAGAAACAGGTGCAGGGGAGTTCCCGCCGTGGCGCAGCAGAAATGAATCTGACTAGGAACCATGAGGTTGAGGGTTCGATCCCCAGCTTCGCTCAGGGGGTTAAGGATCCAGCATTGCCCCTGCTCTGGTATAGGTCACAGACCTGGCTCGGTTGGATCCGGCGTGGCTGTGGTGTAGGCCGACAGTTGCGGCTCCCATTCCACCCCTAGCCTGGGAACTTCCATATGCTGCAGATATGGCCCTAAACAGAAAAAAGAAAGAAAGAAATGCATGAGTAAAACGTTGTCTGTAAGGTGGTGAGTGGTAAGAACTCTGGAGATAAAGCGGCAGGAGAGGGAAACGGGGAAGATATAGGCTGGGGACAGAGGCTGGCACTTTGGGGCATGGTGGGGGGGGTAATCCAGGAAGGCTGCCTTGAGGAGGTGACATTTGAAGTAGGGGAAGGAACAAGTTATTTGGACATCTGGGACAGACAGCCAGCCCAGCAGCCAGCAGGTAGGAGTCCTCATTGCTTTGTCTACGAGGAGGTATTTCTTTTGTGTGTCTGAACCTGAGGGTCCCCACCAGGCACGAGGGCGGAGACAGGGAAGGCTTGGTCCTGGATCCTGTGCTCCCAGGGAGAGGCAGATCTGGACTGAAGCCGCCAACGAGGGCACCCATGCGGGGTATCAGGCAGGCCTGGGTCTCAGTCCAGCTTCTGGGTCGTGGCCAAGTTCAAGGCCTCAGCTCCCTTCCCAGGGAGACTGCAGCTGGGGGAGGCAGACCCACCGTCAACAGGAAACCTCTCCTGGAGGCGCTAGTGCAAGAGTGCCTGGCCCTTGGGAGTCCTTCGAGGAGCACGGCCAGTTTTGTGGAAGGAAATCAGGGGTGCCCCAGGGGTTGTGCTCTGCTGGGGCAGTGTGTGGAGGCCCGAGAAGAAGTGCCACCTGCTCCTGATGCAAGGGAGTGTGGCTGGGGTGCACGAGGTGGCCGTGGGGACTTGGGAGGCCAAGGCCTAGAGGTCAGCTGGAGCCACTGAGCCCAGCTTCTGCTTCCCAGGGAGAGCCTGGTCCCCTGGCAGCCTGGGAAACGAGTCCCCATAAGAATCCGAAAGCAGAGGCCGCCACAGAGGGGGATGGCGGTTCCCTTGCCACTCTGGCGACGTGGGGACCACTGAGACCAATGCTTTTTTTTGTGCATTTACTATATGCCAGGCCCTTACGTGCCTCCTCCTCTCCAATCAGAGTGAACTGATCATAAACGAATACGGAATTCTTTTTTTTTTTTCTTAATCTTTTTAAGGCCACACTGGAGGCATATGGAAGTTACCAAGCTAGGGGTTGAATCAGAGCTGTAGCTGCTGGCCTACCCCACAGCCATGCCAGATCTGACCCGCATCTGCAGCCTACACCATGGATTATGGCAACACTGGATCCTTAACCTATTGAGCGAGGCCAGCGATCAAACCCACATCCTCATGGATACTAATCGGGTTTGTTACTGCTGAGCCATGAAGGGAACTCCACAAATACTGAATTCTTTTTTTTTTTTTTTTTTTTTTGGCTTTTTAGGGCCATACCTGCAGCATATGGAGGTTTCCAGTTTAGGGGTCAAATCAGAGCTGTAGCCTCCGGCCTACACCACAGCCTCAGCCACGTGGGATCCGAGCCACGTCTGTGACCTGCACCACAGCTCATGGCAACACCGGATCCTTAACCCACTGAACGGGGCCAGGGATCGAGCCCACAACCTCATGGTTCCTAGTCAGATTTCATTTCCTCTGAGCCACGATGGGAACTCCCTGAATTCTTCACGCGTAAAGCTCCCTGAGTCATGTTCAAGCTCATATCTGAGTCTGTCTGGGTGCTTGGCACTCTTCTAGGTGTTTTCTGTGTCCTCACTCACTCGCCTCCCGGGAACTTTAGAAAGTAGGTGGTGCTGTTCTCCCCAGTTACTGGTGGGGAAACCGAGGCGCAGAAGGCAGGGTTACTAAGACGGTGCAGACAGGCAGGAAGTGGAGGGGCTGGCGTTGCGACCTAGGCGGTCTGCTCCAGCCACTGTGCCCTGAGGTTGTGCGCTGTGATCCTGGGTACCCGCCTGGGAACGGACCTCTCCACCTCCAGGAGGCTCTGAGCTCGTCACAGTCCCTGGGCTCGTGCGTGGTCCCATCACAGGTACGGTCCCAGGTGCTCCACGCCAGGATCTGTGCTTTGAATGGCCCTGGTGGCCTTGCCTCCCAGTGCACCCATTTCACAGGTGAGCCTGGGGACTGGGCATCAGGGAGGTCACATGGCCAAGCAGGGCCCGCTGAACGCACGGGTGCTGTCACCCTGTGCTGAGTCCCGGTCTGGGAGCTCGTGTGCCCGAAGGGTGGATTTGCCGCTTGAGCCTCAGCCCTGTCACCCCCTCCCCAGGTGGCTGGCCTACGTCCTCCTGCTGCTCCTGGAGCTACTGGTCTGCCTCTTCACCCTCCTGGGCCTGGCAAAGCAGAGCAAGTGGCTGGTGATTGTGTAAGTCTGGGTGGCCTTCGTGGCGGGGGCAGGAAACAGGATGTCTTCATAGCGGAAAGTGCACCCGACTCCTAGGAAAGCAGTAATAGTGAGTTCCCATCGTGGCTCAGTGGAAACGAATCTGACTAGCATCCGTGAGGACACAGGTTCGATCCCTGGCCTCACTTGGTGGGTTAAGGATCCAGCGTTGCATGAGCTGTTGTGTAGGTCGCAGACAAGGCTCAGATCTGGTGTGGCTGTGGCTGTGGCCGGCAGCTGCAGCTCTGATTTGACCCCTAGCCTGGAAACCTCCACATGCCGCAGGTGCGGCCCTAAAAAGACAAAAAAAAAAAAAAAAAAAAAAAGGCAGTAATAGTGATGCTTGTGCTGAGGGTGGGGATGGTCTGATCAGTGACCCCTTCAGTTGCCATGACAACCCTGTGAAGGAGGGGCCTGCCAGAGGCCTAACTGGCAGTGGAGGGCCCTGAGGCAGAAGGTGACACGTTGGAGGCCACTTAACCATTACATGGCCATGGCTATCCTGTGGCCTGGTGGAATCCAGGACCATACTCATTTATTTATTCGTTTATTTATGTATTGTCTTTTTGCCTTTTCTAGGGCCGCATCCGCGGCATATGGAGGTTCCCAGGCTAGGGGTCCAATCGGAGCTGTAGCCACCGGCCTACACGACAGCCACAGCAACGCGGGATCTGGGCCGCGTCTGCGACCTACACCACAGCTCACGGCAACGCTGGATCCTTAACCCACTGATCAAGGCCAGGGATTGAACCCGCAACCTCATGGTTCCTAGTCGGATTCGTTAACCACTGAGCCACGACGGGAACTCCTCCATGTCTTTTATAAAGGCTCATTCTTATGCCCGATGCTCTTCTGGATCCCTCACACCGACCCTAGGAGGAGGCCCCTTTCCTTCTCCCTGTTTAACAGAAAGGGAGACTGGTGCTCAGAGAGGTTAGGCCACTAGCCCAGGGCTGCACAGCCAGGAAGTGCTAGAGCTGGGATTCCAGCCAGGCTGACCTATCCCCCTTGAATCCTCCTTGGCCCTGGGGGAGAGGGGGCGGCCTGCTAGTGCCCACCCTTGCCTGCCAACTCCCCCTAAAGTGAGAGGTCCTGCCCTGCTTGTCCAGCCCCCCTGCGGCTTGGAGAGAGTAAAGCAGGCTGCGGGTCTGGCCTGGGACTTGGGGCTGGGCCTTCAGGCTGCCCCATCCCCACCCCAGGTACCCTCCTTGCTTGCTGACTGCCCTCCAGTGCTGATCCCCCATCCGCGGAGCAAACCTGGGAGGCAGTTTTGGCCCTGGAGCCATCTCTGCTCCTGGGCGGAGAACCCCCGGGGCCAGGCTGGAGGCTGACCAAGCTCTGGGGGGAACCTGCCACCGAACTCACAGCAGGGAAAGGGGGCCCGGAGGTGGAGAGTTGACATTCCACAGTAAGGGGCGGTGTGCGGGGGGAGACCTGGGCCAGACCCAGCCAGCCCAAGCCCTTCTCGCTGCCAGCCAGCCAGCGGCCTTCACAGCCCCCGCCCCCAGCACCCAGCACGGCCAGATGTTCAGTTCAAAGTCAGCAAGCGCAGGTCCGCTCACACCTCCCCCAACTCCTCTGCCTTCCCGGATTGTTATCCTCTTGCTCCAGAGGTTGCTGGGGGATGGGCTGTCATGGAATTGGGTGTGTGTGTGGGGGGCGAGATTAAGAACCCCAGAGCCCTGAGTCTAGTCCCTCCTCCCCCACTGTAGGATGACAGTGATGAGCTTCCTGGTTCTTGTCCTGAGCTGGGGCTCCATGGGCCTGGAGGCAGCCACAGCCGTGGTGAGTGCCGGGGACAGGCTCTTGGGCTGAAGGCCCCTGACTCCTGGATCCTGGGATGGGTTGGGATCTGGTGCCTTAAATCCTGAAAGCAAAGACTTGGGGGCCAGAGCTCGGGTTCTGAAGTTTGGAGCCAGTTTCCTAGGTCCCAAGGGTTGAAAGATGGAGTCCTGGGCCGCTGGGTCTGAGGGAGGAGGGGTGGGGGCCTGGACCCCTGGGTGGGAGGGAGGAACAGCCGAGGGCCTAGAACCCTGGGTCTGAGGGGGTTGGGCTGGGGGGGAGGGGCACTGACTTCTGTAAGAGTACGGAATTGCGGCAGATTCTGTTCTAAGACCCTTTCTTCCTGCCCCTCTCAGGGCCTCAGTGACTTCTGCTCCAATCCAGACATGTACATCCTGAACTTGACCCAGGAGGAGACCGGGCTTGGCTCAGGTGACCGCATCTCCCTCTCAGCCCCCATTCCCTGGGTCCTCAGGCCTCTCTGCCTAGTCCTGCCTGGGGTGGGGTAGGGGTACCCGGCCCAAAAGCCAGGCCCTGCCCAGTTCTGCAGAAGCTTTCAGCACCCCCCCCCCCCCGAGGGCTGGAAAAGACGGAGGCACGTGGATGTTGGAGTCAGGACAAGAGGGGTCAGGAGAGGGACGAGCTGGGATGTTGGAGTCAGGACAAGAGGGGTCAGGCGAGGGACGAGCTGTCCCTGAAGGGTGGGAGCATCTGGCCGCTTGGAGAAAACGCGGGCGCACAGTTAGTCGAGGGGAGGGTGGCAGAAGCGGGGGCTCCCCCGGAGAGTGTAGATCAGCACGGTTTAAGCTGTGAGGCTGCAGCAGAAGGCATCAGGGGCCGGGAGGGTTACCCGTGTCAGGATGCAAGGCCACTGGGACCGCTGGAGGGTCCTGAGCTGGGAAGGGTGGAAAGTGTGGCCTTGCCCCCTCCCACCTTTCCCCAGGGAGGCCCCCGGGGGCTCGGGCTCACAGCCTCCCCGCTCTTCCCCTCTTCCCCTCCCGCTTCAGACATCCTGAACTATTATTTCCTCTGCAACCAGGAGGTCTCCAACCCCTTTCAACAGGTTAGGGCTGCGGGCAAGGGAACCGGGTGGGGGCGGGGCTGGGGCCTAGACTTAGGGGTCCTGGGGGAGGATGCAGGCGCCGGGGGGCCTGTGACCCCCGGAGAGGCGAGTGGGCTGAGAGTGTCAACCCCTGGGCCCTCCTCCCTCCCTCTCTTCCCGCAGAGGCTGACTCTGTCCCAGCGAGCTCTGGCCAACATCCACTCGCAGCTGCAGGGCCTGGAGCGAGAAGCGGTCCCTCAGTTCCCGGCCGCGCAGGTTGGGAAAGGAGAAGCGGGAGCCGGGCCTGGCTTTGTGGGCGGAGCCTGAGAAAGGGGCGGGCCGGCGGGGGTGGGGCGGGGCGGGGTCCGCTGAAAGGGCGGGCCAGCAGGTGTGGGCGGGCCCTGGCGGAGAGGTGGGCGGAGCCAGAAGCCGGCGTGGGATAACACCCCACCCCCACCGCAGAAGCCTCTGCTGTCCTTGGAGGAGACGCTGAACACGACAGAAGGAAACCTGCACCAGTTGGTGGCGCTACTGCACTGTCGCGGCCTGCACAAGGTGACCGCTGTCCCCAGCCCCAAATTCCTCTCTCAGGGGAGCCTCTGCCTCGACCTTCTCCTCAGACCTTCAGTCTTTTTCCGGTTGCCCCCGGAGAAATCTCTCACTGCCTCCACCCATTATTTAGCATCTATTCGCTACATATCTACCCATCTGTTATCTATTCTTTCCTCCCGCCCTCCTCCTCCGTCCTTTCGTCCTAGAGCCTGTGCAGTTTATTGAATTTGGGAGCAAGGCAGCCTGGGTTCCAGGCTTAGCTCTTGACCTTTGGCAAGCACCTCCCTGCTCTGTGCCTCAGTTTCTTCACCTTCACAACCGGGGTTCCAGGGGCCAACACCTGGGGAGCTCACGTGCAGTGTCTGCTTGGCGCTGCCCATCAGGAAGATGTTACCTGCTTCCCTTGACCAGTTGTGAGGCTTGAAAAAAAAAAAATCACAGCCTTCCCTTACGATGCCTCGTGGGTGCATGGTCTCTGGTGTATTTTACGGAAACCTAGGAACAGCCTTTTTGCTCCCTGTCTTTACTCTCCACGACCATTCCACCAGCAGGTCCTGCAGCCCCTTATTCCGAAGCCCACCTAGACTCCAGGCCCATCTCACGCTGTCACCACAGCTACCCTGGTCCTTGCCCTCTGCCTGGTGGCCACAGAGCATTTTCCCTGTCTGCTCCTTCCCTGCCCGCATCTGTCCTCCTTCCAGCTGCCAGCAGCCCAGTGAGCCTTCTAGACACAATCTGATCCACTTCTTCCTCCTCTACTTAAAACCCTCCAGTGATTCCCTCTGCACCCGGATTAAAGGCCTGGCTTCTCGCCTGACCTCTGGGGGCCTGCGTGGTTGGCCCTGGCTGGTTTCCAGCCTCAGCTCTTTGCAGCCCCGTCTGCACACTGGCCACAGCAGCCCAGGGGGCCTCTCTGAGAAGGTGAACCCCAGCCTCCCACTGGCCGGGTGCCTTCCTGCCGATGGGGGCCCAGGTCTGCTTTCCGAATCTCTCCTCCCATCAGCTCACTGTGGTCTGAAGGGACCTGGGGGTGACTGACGTTTCCCCAGTACTTGGAGCAGTGCCCGGCACAGAGCAGGCCCTCGGCAAGTCCCTGCTGAGTGAATTACAGCCAGGCATCCAGGAAACGGCGCTTCTGCTGATTTCCAGGGATGGCGTGGTGTCGGCCAGCGTTCACTGAATATGCCTTATGTGCAGGTTGCAGTTCTAAGCCAGTGGGCCTTCTTAGCTGCTTCCTCGATGCTGTTCCAAGCTAGGGGTTTGACCCTGGAGGGCATTTGGCAATATGTAGACGTGTTTGGGTGTCACAACTAGGGGGGAGGGGTGCTCCTGGCATCGAGTGGGTGGAGGTCCGGGGTGCTGCTCCGTGTCCTGCAGTGCACAGGCTGCCCCCTGCGCGCACGCGTGCGCACACACACACACACACACACACACTGGATCAAGGTCGAGCTGCTGTGGTGCCTGGGGACCTGGGACAGAGGGTTCTCAGTGATGGAGCGTAAGCTGGGACTTGGGTTTATGCTCGTGGGTGTGACAGTGACGGCAACCGCAGCACCTACTGTGCGCTGAGCGCTTCCTGTGTGCCAGGCCCTGTGCTGAACACGTGACGGGAGGAAACCGAGCAGAGAGCCGCGGAGCGGCTTGTTCGGCATTGCACAGCCAGGGCACGGTGTGAGCCCTGTGCGCTGCGCACTGACGCCCGGCCCTCGCTCCCTCCCACGCCAGGACTACGGCTCGGCCCTGCGGGGCCTGTGCGAGGACGCCCTGGAGGGCCTGCTCTTCCTGCAGCTCTTCTCTCTCCTGTCCGCGGGGGCCCTGGCCACTGCCCTCTGCAGCCTGCCCCGGGCCTGGGCCCTCTTCCCACCCAGGTCAGGAGGGGAGAGGGGGCAGGGGATGGGGGCGGACCCTCGAGCCACTGCTGGGGGGCAGCCTCCTGATGGATCCCCCATCCTGCTTCTCTGCCACTCCCCACACTGTACCCCAGTGATGACTACGACGACGCAGATGATGATGATCCTTTCAACCCTCAGGTATTGGACCTCTGGGTCTGAGGGAGGAGGGGCTGGGGGCGGGACCCCTGGTCTGAGGGCGGGGGCCTGAGGGACGAGGGGCTGGGGCTGGATCCTGGCTCTGAGGGAGGAGGGGCTGGGGGCGGGACCGCTGAGTCTGAGGGAGGAGGGCTGGGGGTGCGACCCCTGGTCTGAGGGAGGAGGGGCTGGGGGCGGGGCCCCTGGTCTGAGAGCCCACACTCCGAGGCCGGGTCCCCTAGTCACGCCCTCCTCTTGTCCTCAACCCACTGGCAGGAGTCCAAGCGCTTCGTGCAGTGGCAGTCATCTATCTGAGCCTCTCCTCCAGGCCAGGCCGGCACCTGCTCCCCATCTCCGGTGAGCATCTGGAGTGGCACCCCAGCTCCCGAAGCTGTCCCCCGCCTCCCCGACCCCGCGGGCTCCCTGGCCGCCCTCCGCTAGCACTGGGCTTGCCTTTGCCTCTCTCTGCAGTTTCTTCCCTGGCTGCCAGAGAAGACCCCGCTAACCCAGCTGCCTGGGCTCCCACCACTAACACTGCCCCGGCCATGGACACCTTAGACAGGACCGCCTTCCTGTCCCGCCCACTTCTGTGCGTCCTGAGCCCAGGAAGGAAGCTGAGGGGGCAGGCCAGGGCCCGGGGGCTGGCCGGGGAGGGGGGGGGCGCAGCCAGCCAGCCCTGCAGCCCTCACCCCTGCGCAGGGCCCAGCCCCGCAGGGGACATACATGAGTGGCCCCAGTGGGCTCAGGGCCCCGGATCTCCGCTCGCTGCACCACCTTGGGAATGGGTTGATTTGAAATAAAAGGGAAGACTTTATTTTACCAGCAGCTGGGTCCTTATTCCTCCTGTCCCTGATCTGGCCTCGGGGTTGAGGGACAGAGGTCTCTTCACCTCTGCCCTCGCCAGTCTCCTGGCTGCCAGGCGTCGGTGCTCCCGTCCAGGCCCCGCAGCAGCTCCAAAGGGACCGTTCTTTAAAAACAATAACAGCAGCAAAAAGTAAACCTCCCCCACCTGCTCTAAAAGCAGCACACATGTCCTAACGCAGGGAGAGACGATGCCCCTGGAACAGAAGAGACAGCCTAGAAATAGATCTCAGTGTGTGTGTACATGTGACACAAGACAGATTTCAAGTCGGGGTGAAAAGGACTGGTTTCGAAGCACAGTTGACAGGAGCAGCTCTCCATCGGGAAGAAACAGTCTACATACATACAACATGGGTGGAAAAAAATCTAAATATAGACAAGGGGACAGAAGTATTTCAAGAGGAAGTGTAATCTCGGTTGGGGGCAGAGAATTTTAAACACCATATCCTGAAGGCCCTGAAGATGGAGAGGAAAAGGTGACATATTTGACAAATTGTGGAATGAAAAAAATACCATCAAGAGGCAAATTGAGAGTCTGGCAAAGGGAGTTCCTGTCATGGCTCGGCGGTAACAAACCTGACTAGTATCCATGAGGACGTGGGTTCAACCCCTGGCCTCCCTCAGTGGCTTAAGGATCCGGTGTTGCCATGAGCTGTGGTGTAGGTCCAGGGTCAGATCTGGCGTTGCTGTTTGCTGTGGCTGTGGCGTAGGCTGGCAGCTGTAGTTCTAATTTGACCCGTAGCCTGAGAACTTGCATATGCCACAGGTGCAGCCCTAAAAAGAAAAGAAGTCTGGGGAAAATCTTTTAAAAACACATATTGCAAAGAAATAGGTCAATTTTATTTTTATTTATTTTTTTATAGCTGTGCCTGCGGAATATGGAAGTTCCCAAGCCTGGGGTCAAATTGGAGCTGCAGCTGCCTGCAACACTGGATCTGTGCTGCATCTCTGACCCACACCGAAGCTTGCAGCAATGCCAGATCCCTGACCCACTGAGCGAGGCCGTGGATTGAACCCACAGACGCTATGATGGGTTCTTAACCCGCTGAGCCACAACAGGAACTCCAGATCATACATTCGTATGATCTACAAAGCTTCCACAAACTAAGAAAAAAGATGAGACCCAACTTAGGTGAGCAACTTAGGTGAGCATTGGAATGTTCAAGGAAGTGAAAATCCTGGCACCAGTGAACAGACCAAAAGGCAAAGCCTAATAATTAGGAAGCACACTTTGAAGCAACCGGAAACATTTCTCTTCACCTCCCAGGTATCACTAAATTCAAGGCGTGCTTTATATTCCGGGCTGGAAAGGGTGTGGAGAAACCTCTCAGACGCTGTGCCTTGGGCAGACCTGCAATCCAGTGGAAAAAAGAGTCTGCTCGCATGTGATAAAATCAAAGGTATACTGACCCTTTGATCTGGTGGCCCGTCTTTGGGGCATCACTTTAAGGCAATAAAGCAGAGGCAGCTAAGGACGTATATCGGGGGGGGCTGTTGGCTGCTACAGCACTTGACTTGGCTAAACTCTGGAACCTGAAGTCCACAGAAAGAGGACGAGTTCCATAAACGACTCAAGAGCAGGGTTGTCCAGAATATGACGCAGCGCTTGGCTGTGTTTGGAACCTTAGGAGAAAGCCTGAGAGAGGAGAGATTTGAGGTGTGATGGGACAGTGGCAGCAGAGTGGACAAATGCAGACGAGGTCAGGGCTGAGGGCACCGGCCCGCTCCTGACCACCAGATGGATGTGGGAATCGCTGGACCTCGGCTGCCTCATCCACCACATGGATGGCAAGGACAGCTCCCCAGACCCTCCAGTGCGTGTCCGAAATGCAGAGAGCACTCTTAGACTGAAAGTCTTGCCCTAAATCACCGAGCAGCAGGGCTTGGCCTGACCTGGCATGAAGTTACTTACAGACTAATTTCCCTGCCTCGCTGAACGTCCGTCGGCTTCTCTGCAGAAACACCGATGGGGTTACTGCGGGCTGGGCAGGGTACTGAGGGTACGGTGTCCTCTGTGGAATCTAAACCATGAAAGTTGGAAAAATCTTGAATCCCAAAACGCATCAACGAATGAATGGCCCCAAGGGTTTCAGGTCCGGACTTGCTGGCCCAGAAGGCTAGATGTCAGGCGGGGGACATGGCACCGGCCTTGGGGGATCCGCCTCATGCTTGCTAATTGTTTCCATCTTGTGCTCGGCAAGGAACGTTCTAGGAGGCCTTCGAGGGGTGGGCCTGAAGCTGGGGAAAAGGAATCTACCACGGTCTCCAGCGAGGGGCATCAGGGCCCACCTGCACTGCCTAACTTCTCCTGGCCCTGAGCCCTCTGGCCCCGCGGCTCTCGCAGCTGCTTTGCTCTCGCTGCTGCCCTCTAGCGACTCAGGGTTCAAGTCCAGAAAGCCGGTGCTCCCTGATGGGTGGGAAATTCACAAAGTAGCCAAAAATTCAGGCTGCCTGATTTCCTGCCAAGGGGCCAAGGTGTGATCTTCACCCAGGAAGCCCTAACCGAGAAGAAAGTACATGTTGCCTGAGCTTTACAAAAGGTAAATCTGCTTTGATTTTAAAATGGTGCATACGGAGTTCCTGTCATGGAGCAGCGGTTAACAAATCCGACTAGGAACCGTGAGGTTGCGGGTTCGATCCCTGGCCTTGCTCAGTGGGTTAAGGATCCGGCGTTCCCATGAGCTGTGGTGTAGATTGCAGACGCGGCTCGGATCCTGCGTTTCTGTTGCTGCAGTGTAGGCCGGCGGCTAACAGCTCCGATTAGACCCCTAGCCTGGGAAACTCCACATGCCGCGGGTGCCATTTGTGGGCAAAATGGCAAATAAAATAAAATAGTGCATATGAGGATCTGCACTTGTGAAACAAGATGGTGTAATGGGTTGGATTTGCTCACCCTGCTCAAACGACCAAAAGGGCAGGCAAAATATGTGAAAAATGGTGCTCAGGCTTGACATCAGGGAAGGAGGTGGAAGAGTCATCCCTAAGATGGAGAAGTTTGTTGCCAAAACGCAGCCTCTGTCCGACGTTGCCGAATAGAAACTCAGAGACAGAGCTTGGGGTGAAGAAGAAAAAGATTGCTTTACTGCTTTGCCGGGCAAAGCGGGCCACAGCGGGCTAATGCCTTAAAGACCGTACCTGCCCCCCCCCCCGCCCCGCCCAGGGAGAGATTAGGAGGTGGTTTTACAGTTTGGGGAGTGGAAAATAGGGCCGCAGATAGGGATGAGGGGGATGTCAAGCTTGCATTGTTTTTCAAAGCTGGTGTCTAGTGGCCCCAGGACTGGTTCTGGTGACCCTCCTTCTTCGAGGAATGAAGAATGCTTCAATAGTCCTTCTATTTGTAGGGGGTTTTAGTTCTGCAGAAAGGCTCTAAACTATTGTTCTGTGTATCCCTGTAAGGGGAACCAGGACCCTGCAGTTAATAGTCATGTGCCAATTTTGGTGTCTCAGTTTTAGCAAATATACTACAGTAATGTGAGGTGACAGTGTTGGGGGATATGGTGCAGGGTAGGCAGGACTCTGAAATATCTTTGCAACATTTCTGTAAACCTAAAATTACTCTAAGACAAAAAGTTTAATTAAAAAAAAAAAAAGGGAGTTCCCGAAGTGGCTCAGTGGTTAACGAATCCGACTAGGAACCATGAGGTTGCGGGTTCGATCCCTGGCATCGCTCAGTGGGTTAAGGATCCGGCGTTGCCGTCAGCTGTAGCTGTGGTGTAGGTTGCAGGCGCGGCTTGGATGCCGTGTTGCTGTGGCTGTGGTGTAGGCCAGCGGCCACAGCTCCTGTTAGACCCCTAGCCTGGGAACCTCCATATGCCAGGAGTGCGGCCCTAGAAAAGCCAAAAAGACAAAAAAAAAAAAAAAGATCAACTGTGCTAAAAGTAACAAAATGACATGGGGTTATCAACAGAAAAGTTCGCAATAACAGTCTAAGGGAAGGAAATCGCAGCTTTTCAAATATCACTATAACTACAATAACCGGTCCCTGAACCGGACTGGATAATTTTATGAGAGTCCTGGAAACAGCTGGCCTTCTCAACAGGTTACTGGCAAGGATTTAAAGAAAAGCCTATTTATAGAGATGATCCCAATCCCTCAGCCGGACATCAATGGCCTTTCACGATCGGTTACTTGATTACCTCCACAAACCTAACTCTTCCTAGGACCTCGCACACTTCTGCTACAGCCACCTGCACCCCGCAATCTCGGTCTCCCGCCTGTTTGCACACGCTGTTCCCTCTACCAGGTGCTGTTCCAGTGTGTTTACTAGGGAAGCTCCCCTTTCCGGCTGCAGGCTTTTCTCAATTCTTCTTCGAGTCCATCACTCTCTTCCCTAGGCTTGCACATCACGGCACCGTGGGTAGTCTTAGAAGTCTCATCACGCTAATTTATGCCTAGAAATAGTAATGGTTGCCACCAACCGGACCAAAACAAGGATGCGCGGATGCGCGCAGGGGCTGCGCGTGTCCCCCCGGGGCCACCGTCCCCACCCAGTCTTCCGGCTTGTATTTTTTTTTTTTTTTTTTTTTGCCTTTTTGTCATTTTATGGCCGCGGGTTTATGGCCGCACCCGCGGCATGTGGACGTTCCCAGTCTAGGGGTCTAATCGGAGCTGTGGCCACCGGCCTTCGCCGCAGCCACAGCAACGCAGGATCCGAGCCGCGTCTGCAACCTACACCACAGCTCACGGCAACGCCGGATCGTTAACCCACTGAGCAAGGGCAGGGATCGAACCCGCAAC
>PVHT020000439.1:590570-618140 GCA_004024745.2 Catagonus wagneri | reverse complement strand
CCCGCCACTGCCCTGACCCCCAGCTTCCCTCCTCTGCCGTCTTGGCCGCCTGCTGGCTGTGTTGCATGGCTACAGCTGAGTGTGTTTTGAGGGCAGAGTTCAGCAGCAGCCGGGGTTTGGGTTTTCGGTGTTGGTTCTCGGACGGCGTTGGAAGGGTTGGCGTTCATGCAGAGCTGTTGGCCAGAGTGGGGTGTGGGGGAGGTGGGGCTTTCGTTTTATGTTGTAGTTCTCAGTGTAAGTGAATTTGGGGCCTTTATGCAGGGGAGAGGGGTGAGAGATGAGAGGCGGCCCACAGAGGGACAGGTCTAGACCGTAGCCGAGGATCCGGGCCTGCTGCTAACCCGTTTGCTCCTGTGCCCTCGGCAGAGCATGTACCAGAGCTACGGCTCCCCCTCCCAGTACGGGATGGCCGGCTCCTACGGCTCAGCCACGCCCCAGCAGCCATCTGCACCCCAGCACCAAGGCACCCTGAACCAGGTAACGCCCCAGTCCGCTCTCTGTCGTGTCCAAGTAGGGGCCGTAGTGGGCTGGTGGTGGGGGCACCTGCCTGGTTTGAGCTGCTCCTGCCAAATGTCTCCGGGTCTGGGAATGAGAAGGCAAAGTGTTGTCTTTGTAAACAGGGTAGGTTTAGGGCATGGACAAGGCTGGGGCTGAGGGGGCTGGTGGTGGGAGCTTTTGGTGGTGTGGCAGCCTTTTCTGTGTCTCCCCGGCACGTGCACACATGTGAACAATTCCCCCCACCACATAGACACACACGCAGTCGACCTTACTCTGCATTTTATGTGCAACTTGGAGGAGTTGGTAGAGCCAGCGAGGTGCAGTTTGAATCCCAGCCACCCCGTCAGGTGGCAGAGTTACAGGTCACATGCTTTTTCTGAGCCCAGCTGTTGCTGTCACTTTATTATAGGGCTTTTGCAAGTGTGTGTACCATGTGTCTTGACAGGCATGTGACACGCGCTAGGACGAAAACTGGGGGAAGGGGAAGCTGTGTTGTCCAGGCAGCTCTCACAGGAAGCGGGCTTCGGTGTTTCATTTACTTACATATTTTGTTTTTCGTCCTTTTAGTGCCGCACCCGCGGCATATGGAGGTTCCCAGGCTAGGGGTCTAACAGGAGCTGTAGCTGCCGGCCTACACCACAGCCACAGCAACACGGGATCCGAGCCGCGTCTGTGACCTACACCACAGCTCATGGCAACGCCGGATCCTTAACCCACTGAGCAAGGCCAGGGATCGAACCCACAACATCATGGTTCTTAGATTCATTTCCGCTGAGCTACAATGGGAACTCCAGGCTTTAAAAGGTCAGCTGCCAGTCAACAGCTGGGAACCGCAACCAAGTAGCCCAGTGTCAGCCTGAGTCTTCTTAGCTGTGAAAGGGTGGCTGTGGTTAAGGAGAGGCCACACCTTGGGTCCCCGGGGTTCAAGATGATGAAGGTTTTGGCGATGAATGTGTGCGTATGAGAACCGCGAGGGCTGGTGGGAGCACCCCACTCCTGCCCTCAGCGCCTGCTTCTCCCGCAGCCCCCGGTCCCGGGCATGGACGAAGGCCTGTCCTACCAGGCCCCCCCGCAGCAGCTGCCGGCGGCCCAGCCCCCTCAGCCCTCCAACCCTCCGCATGGGGCTCATCCCCTTGGTAGCGGGCCCCAGCCGGGAACGGCCCCGGCCACTCAGCACAGCCAGGCAGGACCCACTTCAGGCCAGACCTACGGGCAGCACAGCTACACGGAGCCCACCAAGCCCAAGAAGGGCCAGCAGCTGTGGAACCGCATGAAACGTGAGTGGCCTGGGACAGGGTAGATCAGGGGACTGTGGGGAGGGCAGGGCAGAGGAGGGGACAGTGAAAGGGGGTGCCAGTGCACAGGAGGGACACTGCAGGTGCAGAGCAGGGGATAGTGCAGGTGAGAAGGAAACAGTGCAGAAGAGGGACCCTGCAGAGGAGGGAACGGTGCAGAGGAGGGAACAGTGCAGAGGATGGGACAGTGCAGAGGTGGGACAGTACAGGTGCATAGAAGGGGACAGTGCAGAGAAGGGACCACGCAGAAGAGAGGATAGTACTGACAGACTGCATAGGAGAAGACAGTGCAGAGGAAGGGACAGTGCAGAGTGGGGAACAGTGCGGGCGCAGAGAAGGGGACAGTGCAAAGGAGGGGCTGTGCAGAAGAGGGAACAGTGAAGGTACAGAGATGAAACATTTCAGATGATGGACAGTGAAGAGAGGGGCCAGTGCAGGTGCAGGTGCAGAGGGGACTGTGCAGAGAAGGGACAGTGCAGATGAGGAACATGCGGAGGAGGGGACAGTACACAGAAGTTCCGTGCAGAGAAAGGACAGTGCAGAGGAGGGATCGTGCAGAGGAGGGACAGTGCACGAGAGGGACAGTGTAGACGAGTAGGTATGTAGATGAGGGGACAGTGCACGAGAGGCACAGTGGAGTGCAGAGATGGGACCGTGCAGAGAAGGCACGGTGAGAGGAGGGGACAGTGCAGAGAAGGGACGGTGCAGGGTCAGGTGAGGGACAGTGCGGGGTGGGACGTTCAGTGCAGAGTAGGGCCCGTGCAGGTGCAGAGGAGGCACAGCGCAGGGTCAACGAAGGGACAGTGCACAGTAGGGCCAGTGCAGGTGCAGAGGAGGGACAGTGAGCAGTAGGGCCAGTGCAGGTGCAGAGGAGGGACCGTTCTGAGGAGGGCGTATACAGATGAGAGGACAGTGCAGGTACAGAGAGGGGACCGTACAGAGCAGGCACGGTGAGAGGAGGGGTCAGTGCAGAGGAGGGGACCGTGAAGGTGCAGAGAAGGGACAGTTCAGATGATGGAGAGTGCAGAGGAGGGACTGTGAGAGGAGGGACAGTGCAGGTGCTGAGAGGGGACAATGCAGAGGAGGGGACTGTGCAGAGGAGAGACGGTGCAGAGGAGGGACAATGCGGAGGAGGGGACAGTGCAGAGAAGGGACAGTGCAGATGAGGAACGTGCAGAGGAGGGGACAGTGCACAGGAGGGACAGTGCAGAGGGGGGGCAGTGCATACGATGGACAGTGCAGGTGCATAGGGACAGTGCAGAGAAGGGGACTGTGCAGAGGAGGGATCGTGCAGATGAGGGGACAGTGCATGAGAGGGACAGTGTGGAAGAGAAGGTATGTAGATGAGGGGACAGTGCACAGGAGGGTCCTTGCAGTGGAGCAGACGTACAGCCCTTGCTTCTGTTGGTCGGGGCTGGCGATGCTGTGGTGGCCCTTCCCAAGCCAGAGCCCTTCTGTGCCGGTCACGCTCCTGTCCCTGGTGAAGGGCCTAACCGCAGTCTCTGCTGCCCTCACAGCAGCCCCTGGGACCGGTGGGCTCAAGTTCAACATTCAGAAACGGCCTTTTGCTGTCACAAGCCAGAGCTTCAGCGCTACCTCAGAGGGCCAGCACAGTGGCTTCGGCCCCCAGCCCAACCCCGAGAAAGCCCAGAACCACAGGTGAGGGGCACCTGCAGCCCTGGCAAGTCCCGCTCCTTGGAAGGGGAGAGCGGTCCTTCCCGCGGGGTGACTCAGCATTAATGCAGAGGGAACGGGAGGCTGGGGGTGGCGTCTCCCAGGCGGTAGGCTGCTCCCCAACCCACTGTCCCCGGCCGCCGTCCCCCAGGGGGAGCCTGTCCGGGAAGCCCGACGACTGGCCGCAGGACATGAAGGAGTACGTGGAGCGCTGCTTCACCGCCTGCGAGTCGGAGGAGGACAAGGACCGGACGGAGAAGCTGCTCAAGGAGGTGCTGCAGGCCCGGCTCCAGGACGGCTCTGCCTACACCATCGACTGGAGCCGGGAGCCCCTGCCTGGGTGAGTCAGGGTGAGAGGCTGAGCAGGCACAGGGCTGCCCGGGGGCTGGGGACTGGGCGGGTGGAGGACGCCCCAGCGTCGCCCAGGGATGGGATCCTGGGGGTGGGTTGCCCAGCAGCCCCGTGTGCTCTAGACACACAAATCCTTGGGGCGCTTGCCGTTTCCTCATCGTGTTAGCTGAGTTGCCTGGTAAGTGTCTCCTTTCTGAGGTCGTTTGTCCCCAGGGCGGGTGCAGGTGTGGGGACGTGGGGGCCCCACTTGGTGACGCGCTGCCCTGCTGTATCCTCAGGCTGAGTCGGGAGCCTGTGGCAGAGAGCCCCAAGAAGAAGCGGTGGGAGGCCCCTAGCAGCCTCCACTCCCCGAGGGGGGCAGGCCCGGCCACAAGGGGCGGGGGTGCCCAGTCCCAGCGAGGGACGCCCGGGGCTGGGGGTGCTGGCCGAGCCCGGGGCAGCAGCTTCGCCAAGTTCGGCAACCGCAATGTCTTCATGAAGGACCACAGCTCCTCCTCCAGCACCGACTCGCGGTCCCGCTCCTCCTCCCGGTCCCCGACCCGCCACTTCCGCCGCAGGTGCTTCCCGGGAAGGGGTGGGCGCGTGGGGGGCGGGCTGGGGGGGGCGCCAGTTCAGGCCTCACCTTTCTGCTCCTCTCTGCAGCGACTCCCACTCGGATTCCGACAGTTCCTACTCGGGCAATGAGTGTCACCCTGTGGGGCGCAGAAACCCACCTCCTAAGGGCCGGGGAGGCCGGGGGGCCCACATGGACCGGGGCCGAGGCAGGGCGCAGCGTGGAAAGAGGTGAGCCGGGTGATGGGGCGGAAGCCTACCTCTAGGGGCAGCGGAGAGGCAGGGCCGGGGCCGGGGCGCCTCGCCCTCAGAACGCCTCCCGTCCAGGCACGACCTGGCGCCCACCAAGCGCAGCCGCAAGAAGATGGCGGCCCTGGACTGTGAGGATCCCGAGCGCGAGCTGAAGAAGCAGAAGCGGGCCGCGCGCTTCCAGCACGGACACTCCCGCCGCCTGCGCCTGGAGCCGCTGGTGCTGCAGATGGGCAGCCTGGAGGGCAGCGGGGCCGACCCCGACTGGCAGGAGCTGCAGATCGTGGGCACCTGCCCCGATATCACCAAGCACTACCTGCGTCTCACCTGCGCGCCGGACCCGTCCACCGTGCGCCCCGTGGCAGTGAGTGCCCCCGGCCAGCGGGTGGGTCCTGGGGAGGTTGGTGGCGGCCGGGGGCTGGCCTGGGGGGACACGGACCTCTCCGTGCGGGTGCAGGGACACTGGGCCTAGGGCACCCTGAGAGGCGAACTGAACCTAGGACTTGGGCTTTGGAGCCGGGTCCCGGGTGGGTGGCGCCCCCGGGAGGCTTGGCTGGCTTCTGAGCCTCCATTTCCTACCTGCGAGGTGGGGCGCGCAAAGTTGTGCCCAGCATCCCAGGGCCTACGCATGGCCGCGCGCTGATGCGGAGACCGACGCTCAGGCTCTTCGCTTTTCCTGTTCTGGGTTATTTTTTAACGTCGAGTCGCTGACAGGTTTGACGTCACAGCCCTCCTTTTAGAGCGAGGGCTGGAGCTGTAGCGGGTTGTAGCGTGTCCTGGTCCTGCCAAAGTCACAGCGAGCCTTAATTCACCGCCTTCCAGGTTCTGAAGAAGTCCCTGTGCATGGTCAAGTCCCACTGGAAGGAGAAGCAGGACTACGCCTTTGCCTGCGAGCAGATGAAGTCCATCCGGCAGGACCTGACGGTGAGGGGGGTGCCGGGAGGTGCTGGAGGGCTGCGCGGTGGGCCCCGCTCTGCGCCCTCGTGACGTCTGCTCCCCGCCGCAGGTGCAAGGTGTGCGAACCGAGTTCACGGTGGAGGTGTACGAGACGCACGCGCGCATCGCCCTGGAGAAGGTGTGCAGCTGCCTAGACCCCGCCCCGCCCGCTCCGCGCCTGGCCCCGCCCCGGCCCCACCCCCGCCCGCTCCGCGCCTGACCCCGCCCCGCCCGCCTCCAGGGAGACCACGAGGAGTTCAACCAGTGTCAGACGCAGCTCAAGTCCCTCTACGCTGAGAGCCTGCCGGGCAACGTGGGCGAGTTCACCGCCTACCGGATCCTCTACTACATCTTCACCAAGAACTCGGGAGGTGAGAGGCATGGTCTTACGGCTCTCGGGACAACGAGCCCCCCGCATCCGGCCCCACTGACCCCTTGTCATGGCCGCAGACATCACCACGGAGCTGGCCTACCTGACACGGGAACTGAAAACCGACCCTTGTGTGGCCCACGCCTTGGCGCTCAGGGCCGCCTGGGCTCTAGGCAACTACCACCGCTTCTTCCGGCTCTATTCCCATGCGCCCTGCATGTCTGGCTACCTCGTGGACAAGTTTGCAGACCGGGAGCGCAAGGCTGCCCTCAAGGCCATGATCAAAACGTATGTGAGGCCGTGCTCTCCCCGCCCCTCCCTCTGCCCTCTCCGCCTGCCTCTGCGCCCGCTCCGCACTCCGCCGCCCGGCCTCCCCCCCGGGTCCGCACCCTCCACACTCGGCCCTCCTCCGGGCCTCCGGCTCCTTTGCACAGCCCGCCCTCCTCTGTGTCCCCACTCCTTCCGTCACTCTCTCTCGGGGCTCCGGGGTCCCTCTGCTCACATCACTTGGACCTCAGTTGTCTCCTTGCTCCGGGCTCCCCTCCCACCTTCTTCTCCTGTCACTGGGACCGCGCTCTGCAGACAGCTGGCAGAGCTGGCACTGCCCTCGGCGGCTGTGGTCAGAGGGGTGAGGACCCGCTCCCTCCTTGAGCTCCTCTGAGAGCAGGTGTGACATGGGACAAGCTAGCCCCCCACCCCGGACTCAGCAGGGTGCCCTCTGAGCCTTTGTGCTGTCCCCAGGGCCACGGCGGGCAGGTTACTGTTCTCTCCCGAGTTCGCACACCCTCGGCCTCGTGCTTCTCCCCCCACTTCTGAGGTGGCACCGCTTCTCTTGGGCAGACACGTCCCTCCCAGAGCCGGTCAGGCCTGGGCCAGCTCCTGCGCTGGGGGCGGGGCAGGCAGCAGGCTTTCCTGCGCCCCCCGCGGACTCCAGGGTGGCATCATGTTTAGGCTCGAGGCGAGCCTGGTTTGGGTATTTTCTGCCGGTTACTCCCTAGGTGACCCTGGCCCCGCGGCTTTGCCCCTTGAGCTGCACTGCCCGCAGGGCGTCTGTAAAGGGTGAGGACACAGCTTAGGAAGGTACTGAGCCAGTTCACGATGCGACACGTGGACGAGCTCTTGCCTGCACAGGCCAGGCCTCTTAGCGGCCAGGTCCCCCAGAGTAGCCGTCAGCCCCGCCGCCCCACGCCTGTCCCGTGCCCCTGGGCCCTCTTCTGAGGGTCTGCCCAGGCCCCAGCCAGCGGAAGAGCCGGCCGGGCCTTTCCCTCCTAGTCCCTCCTCCCGGTCCCCCACCCCTGCGCAGGTAAGTGAGGGTGAGGGGGGGCGCAGCCGGGGCCAGGGCTCGCACGCCCACCCCGGGCCCCCCCAAGCCCAAGGCGGGGAGGCTGTGGGCTGGTGGCGGGGTCAGCAGGTAACGTGCCGAAGAAACCTTCAGGGTACCCAAGTGGGGGGCACCCACGCCCTGCTCGCGGGGCGCTCCCCGGTCCGCCGCCCGCCTCATCGCCTTCTCCTCTTGTCTCCGTAGCTTCCGCCCTGTGCTGCCCGTCTCCTACCTGCAGGCCGAGCTGGCCTTCGAGGGCGAGGCCGCCTGCCAGGCCTTCCTAGAGCCCCTGGGCCTGGCCTACACGGGCCCGGACAACGCCAGCATCGACTGCCGCCTCAGCCTGGCGCAGCTGTCAGCCTTCTGAGCACCAGCGCGGACGGGGCGGGGGGCAGGGCTGCGCCCCCAGCACCGCCTTGGCAGATTCTGTTTTTGAGCCATGGACTTGGGGTGTAAATTAATTTGTGGGGTTTGGGCTCCAGGAAGAGCCACTACCCCGCCCCCGTTTTCCCAGGGGGCGTCTGTACAGAGATTTTTTTCTACGTTTTTATTTTTGGCCTCAGAGGGATGGGACGGGATGGGATGGGGTTGGGGGCGGCGGAGGGCCGGGGGCACGGTTTGTAGGCTGGTCTGTGTCCACCTTGCACCTCCACTAATGCTGTCTCAGTGTTTTCTCTCTCTCTCTCTCGAGCTCGTACTCCGGTACCGACCCGGCGCCCTGGCCCGTCCCACGCCGGGGGGCCAGCGGAAGAAGACAGGCCGCTCCGCCCGCGCCCGCCGCGGCGGCACCAGCACGCCCGCCGCCGCCCCACCTGCCTCAGCACAGACTCTTGTTGCCTAGCCCTCCGGGGCCTCAGTGTTTGGGGCGAGGGGAGCCGCGTAGAGACTGTGCCCTGCCCTCGGCCCCCGACCCCAGAAACGCCAGCACCTCTCTGCCACCAGATCCACGCCACCATCCCGCACTGAGGACTCCGGAGGCCACCGCGGGACCTCGACGGCCGGGCCGCCTCGTCTGCAGTTGTATTGAGTTGTCTCCGTGTCCCCTTCTCCCTCCACCCCCAATGTTTCTTCTGGTTTTTTTTCCCCCTCTCCCTCCCTCCCCCGCTCCCCCTTGGTTCAGCACAGGTAAAGCGGTCACCCCTCCCCGCCTCATGGATCACCAGCTCACGTCATGTTTCCTCCTCTTTTCTTTTTGTGTGTGTTTATTTAAGTTATTTTTTTCTTCCTCCCCTTTTCTTTTCCGTCCTCCCTCCCTTTTCTGCCATGTAACTGGAGGATGTGCAATGAGTTTGCAAACAGCTGGACTGTCAGGCTGCTTTTTTTCCAGATGTTCCTCCTCTGCCTCCCCTCCCCTCCTCTCCCCCCCCTTTCCTTCCTTCATTTTTTCCTTGGAGCGCTGAGCACCATTTGGAAGCTTGAGAACCAAAATTAAAGAGAGAGAGAGCGAGCGCGGGCATGCGCGCTTTGTTCTTCCCGCCTGGACTAGCCCTCCTCGGGTGGCTTGGGCCCTGGGCCTTTTTCCTCTGAGGGTTGGGATCCCAGAGGGATCTTGGCCACAGCCTGGTAGGTGCCCCCTGCCCTCCCGACGCGGCACAGCCAGAGATGCCTCAGGGGCTGGCTTCCCAGCTCCCGCCTTGGGCTGAACCCGGCCCCGGGGAGGCAGACCTGGGAGCCCTGGGGCACCTTCACCAGCGTGAGGTGCGGGTGTAGACCCCCGCCGGGCTGCACCACTCTCAGCCCCTCGTTCTCCAGCCTCTGGCTCAGCCCTTGGGCCGTGCGCTCCAGGGAGGGGGAGGGGGGCGCGCAGAGCACATGGGGGCCCAGGCGCACCAGGTGCTGAAACCTCAACTTCCGAGGGACATGCAGCCCGGGGTCCGCGAGCGCGCACCTGAGGGCGTCGACTGCTGCCGCCTCCTCCCCGGGGCCCGCCAGTCTCAGCAGGGACAGCGTCAGGTGCAGCGCCTGAGCGGGCACTGCGAATGCGGCGCAGTCTATGGCAGCGCGAATCAGTTCTTTCTGGGCCTTGGCCACCCCGGCCTGCAGCTCAGGCTTCGACACCATGAGGGCCACAAAGTGCGTGGGGTGCGGCTGCCGGGGGCCCAGGGCCCTGGCCGATCCGCCGCCCGCGGGCCAGACCCCGAGGCCCCACTCCAGTTCCACCTGACGGAGGCCTTCCCCCGAAGCCCTTCCCGGGGCTGCTGCCAAGGGCAGCTCGCCACTCAACTCCTACTCCTGGGCGCTCCCTGCTGACTCCCCTTCCGGCGCCAGGCGCCCAGCTTCAGGGCCCCCACCATCCGGAGCCACGGCGGCCTGGAGCCCCATCCAAACCGATGGTACGCGCCCTCCCGCGCCAGTGCCAAGGCGGGTCACGGCGACGCCGTCCAGCCCATCTCCGGCCGGGTCTGTGTCCCCATCGCCGAGCGCATCTAAAATCCCACGCGCATTCTCGCCGTCATTTAAGTCCCCGGCCCTGACTCCGCCGCCGTGCGCGTCCCCGTTCTCGCGCGCGTCCCCGCCGTCGCTCTCATCTCCGCCACCGTGAGCGTCCTCACCGCCGCTTGCATACCCAGTCCCGTGCGCGCCTACGCCGTCGCGCTCACCTCCGGCCTCGTGCGCGTCCTCGCCGCCGTCCGCACGCCCAGTCTCGCGCGCGTCCCCGCCGTCAAGCGCGTCCAGGATGGTGGGGCCGCGGCCCGCCGCCAGTCCCGAGCCAAAGACGAGGTCAGTTCGCGAGGCGCGGTCCCACACCAGACTGCCGCGGAAGCGGAAGTAGCGCACCCGGTGTTGCGGCACCGCCAGGACGCCCGGCCCGAGCGCCGCCAGAGGTTCGTCCCAGCAGAAGGAAAGGAAGGGCTCCTCGCGCACACCCAGGAAACGGTCGACGTAGCCCACGGAGAAGTCTGCCGGGTCGAGGCGCGGGTCCCAGCGGATGCGCTGTATGACGGCCGCAGCCGTGCGTAGCGGCGGCTTCTTGGCCCTTCCCTCGGCTTCAGGCTCGCCTCTAGGCTGCGGTGGCGCCGGCGCCCCGGGGTGGGGCTGGCGGCAGCGGGCGCCGAAGCGGCAGCGACCTTCCAAGAAAAAGCGGCAGGCTGGCGGCGGCGCGGGCTCCGCGACTGGGGCCCCCGCGGGCAGCTCTGGCTCTCCGGTCGCTGCCATGGGAGTGGCGTGCGGCTGTCGCGCTCGCCCAACTCAGACTGTTCCGCACCGGGGTGAGCCCTCCCGGGACCAGCGCCGGGCCCCGCTCTGGCGTCGCTGGAGAGGCTCAGGCCACGCCGGGACCTGGAAAACACACCGCGAGTAGGAAAAACCCTCCACGGCGTCCTCCTGCAGCCAGATTTATACTTGTGGCCCCGCCCCCAGTCGAAAAACCTTACACGTGCGGCCCCGCCTCTTCTGGGCCCTTAACTAGCCTAGCCCCGCTCCCTAATAACTTACAACTGCGGCCCCGCCACTCTAGCGCCTTAGAAAACCTGGCCCCGTCTCTAGTTAAAAGCTTAGAAGTGCAGCCTCGCCCTCTCTGGGTCGCTGAGCTTGGCTCCGCCCCCGCCTAATTTGCAACTGCTGTCACGCCCCTCTGGGCCCTGGCTGGGCTGCGCCCTCCGCTGGACAACCCGACGCCTGCAGGCTCAGTCTGAACTTCGTAACCCGGGCTTGGGACGCCACTTTAGCCCTCGGGCTGACACATCTTTGGGGCGTCCCTTCTCTGCAGGGACCACGCCTCTTCCCGGCCACTTTCCCGTAGGCTGCTCCCAGGGTAAAGGGCAGCCCGCCTGGGCGGGTCCACTGTAGCCCTCGGGTTGACATATCTTTGGGGCGTCCCTTCTCTGCGGGGACCACGCCCCTTCCCGGCCACTTTCCCGGAGGCTGCTCCCAGGGTGAAGGGCAGCCCGCTTGGGCGGGTCCACTGGGGACGCGTAGTTAGTCAGTCCGGACCGGGAACCGGCTCAGGCACGCAGCGCGGCCAACACTGCTAAAACCCACCAGGCTGTGGGAGCCCGCAGGTCGGGACTCCGCCCCTGGCTCCCTTAAAGGGGCCGCGTTCCATTACACCAGGCCAATCCTCTGCCCTCCACCTGGCTGAGACCGGAGCTCCACGTGACACGCCTGGCCCGACACCGCTGCCCGTGCCCGCTTCCCGTGTGCAAAGTAAACAGACAAACCTGCACAGACCTTCTCGGTTTATGTATAAAGACGTGGGGCGCTGGACAGTAAAGGCGCAGGGAATGGGGGAGCCTACAGGCCGATGACGTCGTCCAGCTCGAGGTCCGCACTGGGGAGGCAGCGGGCCCTGGGGTGCTGCGCCCCCGAGCCGGGGTCCACGTCGGGCTTGGCGGCAGCGGCGCCCGGGCGTTCTGCGTCCATGACGCCCAGCACCGCGTCCAGCATGGAGGGGCCCAAATCCAGGTGGAAGGACAGTAGCGGGTCGGCCGGAGCCGGCGCGCGGAGGGCGGGCGGCGGGGGCTGCGGCACCGCGGGCGGCGGCGCGGAGCGCGGGGCCCCCGCGGGCGGCGCCCGGGGCTCAGGGGGCGGCCCGCCGCCGTGGCGGCTCAGGAACGACGTGTCCCCGAAGGCGTCGCCACCGCGCCCCACGTGCAGAGTGTGTCGGAAGTCGCCGAGCGGCGCGGAGATGGACAGGGCGCCGCGCTCCGGCCGCTTCTTGGGCTGCGCGGGGCCCAGCTGCTTCAGCACCGGCATCTGCGGGGTAGGGGCCGATTAGCGCGCCCTCTGCCGGGAGCCCGCGCCCCAGGCATGCGGAGTTCCCAGCCCTGGGCCTAGCCCGCCGCCGTTCAAAGGATGCTCTCCGTAAGGACAGGATGACGGTGGTGGCATTATTCTCACATTACGGGGGTGGGGGTGGGGCAGGCTCCCAGAGGCTCAAGGTCCCAGCTGCTTGACTGAAATCTCTGACTCAAGTTAGGCCTGCCCTTGGCCAACACGCTAGGCTGATTCCACTAAGAGCCTGCACGCTTTACCTAAACTTCACACTGCTTCCCAAACTGGACAGAAACTTCAGCCTGTCCAGCCTGTCCCTTTAGAGGCAGCCGACACAGTGCCCAGGGCCCAACACACTTGAGAGGCCCTCATGTTCACGTGCTTTCGTTGCAAATGTCTGGGTTATGTTTGCCTTTATACCAAAGCAGACACAAAATGTAATTATATACATAATTATCTCCATGAAAGCTTTGCCTAGGACACACAAAGGCCATAATGTAGGCTGGCCTAAAGATTCTAATTCAAGAGGTTCGGGGTGGGCCTGGGAAATCTGTATATGTGCACAGCATATTTTGACTAAAATTTTTTAAAAATTGAAAAATTTCAAAAAGGAGTTCCCTGGTGGCCTAGCAATTAAGGATCCAGCATTGTCACTGCCCTGGCACAGGTTCGATCCCTGGCCTGGGAACTTCCATATGCCACAGACATGGCCAAAAAATAAAAAATTAAAAAAATAAACATAGAATTTGAATTATCTGATTTTGTTTTTTTGTTTTTGTTTCTTTTTTTTTGCTTTTTAGGGCCACACTCAAGGCATATGGAGGTTCCCAGGCTAGGGGTCCAATCGGAGTTGTAGCCACCAGCCTACGCCACAGCCACAGCAACGCAGGATCCGAGCTGAGTCTGCGACCTACACCACAGCTCACGGCAACTCCAGATGCTTAACCTACTAAGCGAGGCCAGAGATCGAACCCGCAACCTTGTTCCTAGTCGGATTCGTTTCTGCTGTGCCACAAGACGGAAACTCCTGAATTATCTGATTTTGAAAGAAACAACATATCTTACTTCTTGTAAAAATAATGATAATTATAACACAATTTTCCCTATGTTAAAACATGGCAAGAATGGCATAAGCTCCAAGCTGACAGTTCATAAACTGTAACCTAGGCACCCTGTAGCCACATGACTGCGCCAGACTCTATGGTAAACAGGTATGCCTGCCAACCTTTGCCCATATCCTGGAACTTGGCCGTCTGTATGGAAGTTCTGGGAGGAACTTTGATAACCTCGTACTTTTTGTTTGATCAGTCACTGTTATTATAATGGAAAAAAAAAAAAACTTTCTATTAGAATTGAAGTCCCACCCTTTGAACTGGCTAAGTTATATGATCTCTCTCTGTTTTCTATTTGGAAAATGGATAAAATAACACGACCTTCCTTCTAGGGCACATAGAAACACTCAGTCAAAGAAAACTCTGAAACAGTGCCAGCCAGTCGATAGTGCCAGTTTTTGGGGTGGCGCCTGGGGTGGGAATGTGTCCCCCAAAAAAGCTGTGGAATAAAATTTAGATCTGATAAAATGCCATGAGGTGGGTGAAGCAGCCAGGATTGTCCTCCGAGTAACTAGCACCCTGGGAAACACCAGTGATAACGGGGAAGAAAATTAAAGCCACAAGCTCTTGAAATAATTACCGATGGACGTGTTCTGGGGGCTGTCTTCTCCCCTACACTACACACACACACACACACACACACACACACACACACTTCACAGTTAGTTCTCTGGGAAAACCAGTCTTGATTTACCACCTCTGTAGCGTTTCTCAAACATCTCTGACCTCAACCTAGATGAATAAATCATATTTATTTTCTTGCAGTCCGGCACCCAGCCACCATCCGTTCCCACCCCTGCCCTCACCCCCTACATGAGGGAGGGAAACACTTTATGAAACTAGACCTACTCTCATCACATGCTAGGCCCTTGAACAGTTTCAACTCTATTTTATTCTTATTAGTTTTTAAATGCCGACATCTGCTCATTAGTGAATCTCAATCCATGATTTAAAAAAAAAAAAAAAGAACCTGTCTCCCTCAGCAGTGAATTACAGGTGGAAAATGCAGAATTCAGAAAGCCAACTGCCCAGATGTGGATCTGACTGTGCCCGATGCTGTGTGGCTCTGGGCAAATGACTGAACCTCTCTGACCTCACTTCCTCATCTCTAAACTGAAACAACGCCCATCTAATAATTCATCGTCTCTTTGCAAGAATTGCCCGTAGAAAGTCAGCACAGTACCAAGCACACAGCAGGTGCTCAATAAATGCCCAGCAGCGTCCCACCGTGGGTCATTCTCCCACATTGCAGAGAAGGAAATGGACACTCAAAGAGGGTGTGTGACTCGCCCAAGGTCACAAAGCAAGCTCCGCAGACTCCAGAGCCCAGAATTGCCATTTCCGCTGCCTGCTGCCATTGAACTGGCGCCGACCTGGACAGCTCTCAGCCGCAGCCTCCCCGCGCTGCCCGGCCCCGACCTCGCCCCTTATCCTGCCCTACTGTCCACAACGACATCACTGCCAACTTCCGGCACTTAGCAGCGCCTTAAGATGCTGGTTTCCAACATCAAACACACGTGGCTTCCTGAGGCCACGTGGCTGCGGCCTGGATTTCTGCGGCCGCAGTCCCTTTGGCCGTCTGTCCCGTTTCCCTCCGGAACTGACCAGGGACCCTGAGCCACCAGTGCCATCTCTGTCCATCTCTGAGACCCGGAACTTCCTCAACTTTAAACCTCAGTTCACTTCTCCAAAACAACAGGAATCAGGATGCCTGTTGGCAGGGTTCCTGTCGTAGCTCAGCAGTTAATGAACCTGACTAGTATCCATGAGGATGCAGGTTAGATCCTTAACCCCACTGGGTGGGTTAAGGATCCGGCATTGCCGTGAGCTGTGGTGTAGGTTGCAGATGCGGCTCGGATCCTGTGTGGCTATGATTGTGGCGTAGGCCGACAGCTATAGCTCTGATTTGACCCCTGGCCTGGGAACCTCCATATGCCAAGGGTATGGTCCTAAAAAGCCAAAAAAAAAAAAAAAAAAAAGCAAGGGGCTGTCTTTAAAATACACTCATGTTGTCGATATTTTATTTTTCAACACTTATTCTGGGCTAGGCAGGGACCTCAGTGCTTCTTCACACAAACGAACAAACTCACTTAATCCTTCCAACAACCCAAAGACAGAATACCATCATTATGATGATGTCTGTTTTACACACGCAGGTGGCACCTGAGGCACAGAGAGGTGAAGTAACTTGCCCTGGGTCACACAGCAGCAAATATTAGGGGCCACATTTGGAACCCAGGTGGACCGACTCCAGAGTCAAGGGAGGATGTTATCTTGCTCACAGACCCCAGAGGACAAGGTGGGCAGAGCCCCTGGAAAAAAAACCATGTTTTGAAATCAAGGCCAGCAATTTCCTACACCCTTGACTGAATGTGTTTGCTTGGCGTTTTTCTTTTTTTTCCAGGCCAGATGAGAACAGTAAGTTAGATATCGCGTTTGAAATCCCCCTTTTCCTCGCTAGTCACTCGGGGCTAGTCACGCCCCTCCCGCCGAGCCTCCGTGTCCTCTTAAACAGACGGTCCTGATCCCCCTGGTTGTGAGATCTATGCGATGAGGTCATGCTTGGAAAAAGTCCATAACACGGCCAAGCTCCGTACAGAGGGGCTGTTGTTTGTGACAGACGGAGAGGAAGCAGAGGGCAGGAGCGAGGATGGGACCGGGACGCGGTGATTGCGCGCGCACCCCCCCCTCCCCATAAGCGGCCTCCTCCCGCCTCCATCCGCCCCCCCCCGCCCCTTTCCTGCCGGGGCTCCAGCTGCAGCGGTGGGGGCACAGCTGGCTCACCGCTGCCCCGCCTGGGCGGAAATAACCACCGCTCCAGATCCAGCCGGACTGGTTCTCAGCCCTTGGTTAGAGGCGACTGGGTCGCTGGGGCCCCGACGGGGCAGGGGGACCCGGGACTGGGAGACTCCCGGACCCCTTTAGGGCTCCAGTGCGCGCTTCCTGAGGCCACGTGGCTGCGGCCTGGATTTCTGCGGCCGCAGTCCCTTTGGCCGTCTGTCCCGTTTCCCTCCGGAACTGACCAGGGACCCTGAGCCACCAGTGCCCCTTACCTCGCGGTCCTCGATCAAGTGCGCGGGCGTGCGCTCAGGCTCAGGCTCAAGCCGAGACACCCCCCAACTCTTCTTGGGTCGGAGCCTGCCTCCGCCTCCTGGTCCCAGGCCCGCGCCTTCCTTCTTCCTCCTCCGGGCGGGGATCTCACCTGGCAAAGGAAGTGCCATGAGGGACCCGGCGGGGGATCAAGGACCCAGGCATCCAGGGACGACAGTGCCACCTCCTCAGGCCTCCCCGCCCTGAGCTTCCTGGGGTCCTGGCCCCTAGCTCTCTTAGTCCTCAGCTCCAGAAGTCAGGGGTCCTAGCCTCCCCCTTCCTCGGACCCAGGAGTCCCGAGATCTGAGACCCACTCCCGGCAGACCCTGGCATCGAGTCCCTCCTCTACCTGCACCAGGAACTGAAGTGTCAGCCCCTCTCGGGGGCCATGGTCGGAGCCCAAAGCGGCGCAGAGTCCCCGCTCCGTGCAGAAGCTCAGCCCGGCCCCGGGTAGAGAGGGTTAAGGCGCAGGCCCCTCCCAGCCCTCCTTATCCCCCAAAAGTTGCCTCTAGGGTTTAAAGGACCAGAGAGCAGCGGTGGAAACGCTGAGGCCCTCCAGGCTGAGTGCGGGGGCGGGAGGAGGCCGCGACTGGGTGGACAGCCCGGGGCCGCGGAGAACGCGCAGCGGGGGTGGGGGACCGAGCGGCTGGGCGGCCCCCGGCCCGGCCCCTCCTCCTGCCAGCTTGGAATTTCCTGAAACCGGGGAAGTCTGGCCGCGCCGAAGAGTAATTTCTTCCAGATTGCGGCTGTCGGGGGAGCGCGCGTGTGCGGATGGAGAGAAGGAGGGAGAGATAGAGACCGATGCGGTCGGGGAGCGCGGGCAGCCAGAGGATGGAGGCGAGCTAGGCTCCCCAGCGTCCCCACCGCTTGGCGGAGTTCCCGGGACGGCAGTCCTCACCTGGAGCTTCTCATCCCTAGAGAGTTCATTCCATCGCCGAGCGTACCCAGCAGGGACAAGAGTCAGACCTGAGTGTTAGGAAGATCTCTCAGTGGCCAGGGCGAGGGGTCCTGACTTTAGGAGGCCGCGCCCGCCCCGCCCCGCCCCGGGAGGAGGCTCGGCCGGGCTGTGAGCGGCGGCGGCTGGGACTGCGGGGGAGCTGAACGGATAGCCAGGAAGTGTGCCTTCAATCCTGTACTGAAGCCTGGAGGGGGAGCGGGAGCTCACAGGGCTGAGGAGGGGAGGAAGGCTATTCGGGGCAGGCTCGGGGTGCCCGGTGGAGCAGAGGGCACTGAGGCATGGCGTGTGCTCGGTTTGCCTGGAGAGTTCCCAGCCGGAACGTCACCGGGAGCTTAGGCTTTGTTCTTTGGCCAGGGCAGGGTACTGAGCAGGAATAAGAGTCACATCTGGGTGGTAGAAGGTTCCTCCAGGATCCAGGCCAGGAGCAGACTGGACTAAGCCTGGGACTCACATCCAAGGCAAAAGTTAAGGTGGGGGAGTGATCACTCTAAACTTGGTAACCAGGAAAGTTTTTTTTTTTTTTTTCACTACGCCCACAGCATACAAAAGTTCACAGGCCAGCGGGTTTGACCGACCAAGCCGCTGCAGTGACAGCACCAGGTCCTTAACCTGCTACTCCGCAAGGGAACTCCTCGAGGTGAATGCTTAGTAACAGATTTGTATTAATTATTTTCTATTGATGTCAGAGTCACGTTAACATAAAATTAATCATTTTAAAGTGGCATTTAGGACCTTCACAATGTTATGTTGCCATCGCCTGTACCTAATTCCAAATCACTTTCATTACCTCCAAAGTAAACGTTGTGCCCATTAAGCTGCCGGCTGGGGGCTAGTTGGCTCCGAGATGCTGCCTTCACCCTTCTGCTGCTTCCCACGCGTCTCTCCTCTGGCCACGGTGGGCTGAGTCCCTCTTAACGCTGTAAATCTCCCTGGTTTGCAGGCCTGCACCACTGCCTCCTGCCTCCAGCCAGAGAAGGTCCGATGCTTTTAGGGCTCATGTGACTAGATCAGCCCCACCTGGATAACAGAGATGACATATAGAGAGATGATATAAATACATATATATGTGTATATGTCACTGTTAGTCATAAATATGTATTAATGCATTACTTGGTAATACATTAGGAGTTTGGGATTAACAGATACACACCTACTGTATGTAAAATAAACAAGGACCTATGGTATAGCACAGGGAACTATGCTGAATATTTTGTAATACTGTGTAATAACCTGTAACAGAAAAGCACCTGAAAAAGAACACGTGTGTGTGTATAACGAAAGCCAGAAATGCATATAAGCATACATGGGCATGTATAAATATAAACATACAACTTTCAGTGTAAAATTTCAGATCTATAATTTAAGTGCATTAGAATATATTTACACTATGTATTAAATATACAATATAATAAAACAATGTTATTACACACAAATAGTGTATACAGTATTCTAATATGTCATATATTGTATTATAAGTACAAGTTAAATATATAAATATATATAATTTATGTCAAGGAATTGGATTTTGTAACGCTAAGGGCTGGCAAGCCTGAATTCTGCAGGGCACGCTGGAAACTCTCATTCAGGCAGGAGCTGATGCTGGGTGGTCTTTAAGACAATTTTTTCTTCCTAAAGACAACTTCCGTTTTGCATTTAAGGCCTTTCAACTGATTAGGTGAGGCCCACCCCCATTCTCGGCGTCATCTCCTTTAGGGTCAGCTGGTTGTGGATGTTAACCACACCTACATAACACCTCCCCGGCAACACCTGGAGTAGCGTTTGGTGGAATAACCAGGTACTACAGCCCAGCCAAGTGGACATGCAAAATGAACCATCACGCCAGGACAACCTCCCCGTTTTAAGGTTCCTAACTTTAGCATTTATTATTTTTTTCTTTTTCCTTTGGCTACCCTGTGGCATACGGAGTTCCTGGGCCAAAGATCAGATATGAGCTGCAGTTGTGACTTACACTGAGGCTGTGGCAACACTGGATCCTTTAACTCGCTGTACTGGGCCAGGGATTGAACCTGCATCCTGATACTGCAGAGATGTCCCTGATTCCGCTGCACCGCAGTGGGAACTTCCCCTAACTTCATTACGAAAAAAGAAAATTATTTTTGGCCATGCCCATGATATGCAGAAATTCCCAGGCCAGGGGTCGAAGCTGCATTGCATCAATGACCTGCGCTGCTGCAGTGACAACACCAGATCCTTGACCTGCAGCACCGCAAGTCTAACTTTAATCACATGTGCAAAGTCCCTTTGCTACATGATACAAATTCATAGGTTTTAGGGACTCATGCCTGGGCATCCTTAGAGGTGCATTCCACCCACCCTGGGGATGAAGGGGCCACCGCCAAGCTGCAGACCCTGGGAGGAGGAGCAGCAAGTGAGAGATGCTGGAGACCAAGCCCAGAGGCGCGCAAAGCAGGGTCAGCAGTCGCGCAGAGCCCCCGTGCTCAGAAGGGCCCTGCACCTGGTTTAATGATTTGCTCTATCTTGAAATTAGTGATAAGTTTGAACAAGGAACCCCACATTTTCAGTGGCAATGCACCCTGAAAATTACATAGCTGGTTCTGGACTGAAGAGCAGAAAGAGCAGACGCCTGGGAAGGGTGACATGGAGAGACAGAAGAGGGGAAGGAACGTGGACCAGGTCCTGGCAGCAGCCAGAGAAAGAGGAGGAGGAGGAGGAAGAGGAGGAGGAGAGAGATGGGGTACAGAGACCCTGCTAGGATGCTTGGTCCCCTCCTTGCAGTCTCAGAAGCAGGCCAAGTCTGATTTAAGAAAAAAAAAAATCTACTGGATTAAAAAAAATGATTATAGTTGACTTACAATGTTGTCAGTTTCCGCTGTACAATAAAGTGACCCAGCCATATACATATACATATATATATACACACACACACATACACATTCTTTTTCTCACATTATCCTCCATCATGTTCCGTCACAAGTGACTGGATATGGTTCCCCGTGCTATACAGCAGGATCTCATTGCTTATCCACTCCAAATGCAACAGTTTGCATCTGCTAACTCCAGACTCCCACTCCCTCCCCCTTCCCCCTTGGCAACCACAAGTCTGTTCTCCAGGTCCCTGAGTTTCTCTTCTATAGATAGGTTCATTTGTGTCATGTATTAGATTCCAGAAATAAGTGATCTTGTATTTGTCTTTCTCTTTCTGACTTAGTTCACTTAGTATGAGAGTGTCTAGTTGCATCCATATTGCTGCAAATGGCATTACTTTGTCCTTTTTTATGGCTGAGTAGTATTCCATTGTAGATATGCACCACATCTTCTTAATCCATTCATCTGTCAGTGGACATTTAGGTTCTCTCCATGTCTTGGCTGTTGTGAATAGTGTTGCAGTGAACATAAGGGTGCACGTATCTTTTTGAATGAAAGTTTTGTGCAGATAGATGCCCAGGAGTGAGATTGCCGGATCATATGGTGGTTCCATGTTTAGTTTTCTGAGGAACCTCCATTCTGTTTTCCATAGAGGTCCTACCACTTTTCATTCCCCCAAATCCACTGGATTTAAAACAAGCCAAACACCATGGAGGTCCTGAGAGAGAAGTGCCCCAGGGGGCTGGGTGGGCAGCAGCCAGGCTGCAGTGGGAGAAGGCCAGGGAGAGAGGGAGGAGGTGAGAAAGTGCAGAGAAGTCAGGGGTCAGCTGGGAAGGGCAGGAAAGGTTATCTGGAAGGGAGAGCCATGGGGGGTCACAGAAGTTTTGTTTCTTTGCTTGGTTAGGATACATTTACGGCTATTTTGTTTCTTTTTTGAGAAGGTAGTTTTTAGTTACCTCAAGGATACCTGAACCCACCCTCCTTGTGAAGAGAGAGAGGAAAATAATCCTAAATAAAAGGTTTTGATGACCTCAGCCAATCCAGTGCCCCGGAAGTTAGTTTGGGGTGCACATCTTCCAACTGGGCTGGACTCTTCCAGACACACAGACCAGCGTTTCTGCACCTCAGAGCTATTGCCATTTGAGGCTAGATCCTTGTGGTGGGGGGACTGTCCTGTGCACCAGGGGACGTTCACCAGTGTCCCAAGGCTCCACCCACTGGATGCCAGGAGCGTCCCTCCCCCACCTGGGGTTTAGACAAACAACAGCGTTTCCAGTTATCCCCTGTAGGGGGGGATGTTGCCCCTGGCTAAGAGCTGCTGATCTAGGCGGTAAGCTAAGAAAGCACATTTCAAACATAAATGAATTTTTCACTGGATGATTTTTGGGCTACCACGTTTCCCCACTTAGTTTCTTTTGGGGATCATTCGCTGTACTATGCACAGATTTTAAAATGAGGCTTGGGAGTTCCCGTCGTGGTTCAGCGGAAACAGATCTGACTAGTATCCATGAGGATGCATGTCCGATCCCTCACCTCGCTCAATGGATTAAGGATCCCACGTTGCCCTGAGCGGTGGTGTCTTTCACAGATGCGGCTCGGATCCTGTGCTGCTGTGGCTGTGGTGTAGGCCAGCAGTTAGAGCTCTGATTCGACCCCTAGCCTGGGAACTTCCATATGCTGCAGGTGCAGCCCTAAAAAGCAAAAAAATTTAAAAAATTAAAAATAAAAAGGAGACTTGTGGGAGTTCCCGAGGTGGCTCAGTGGGTTTAGGAACCTGACATAGTCTCCGTGAGGATGTGGGTTTGATCCCCGACCTTGCTCAGTGGGTTAAGGGTTCATTGTTGCCATGAGCTGCAGTGTAGGTTGCAGATGCAGCTCAGATCTGGCCATCCTGTGGCTGTGGCATAAACCCGCAGCTGTAGCTCCAGTTCAACCCCTAGCCTGGAAACTTTCTTATGTTGTAGGTGAGACCATAAAAAGGAAAAAAAGAAAGAAAAACAGTAAGTGCAGCTCATATTTATCCAGTGCTTAGAATCTTCCAGGACCTGCTCTAGGCTCATTCCATATGTTACCTCATTTAATAGTTGCAATAAATCTATGTATGTGTGTGTGTGGTTGGTATTATTATTCCCATGTCACAGATGGATAAACTGAGGCACAGAGGGGGTGGGGTTTTTTTGTGGGGGTCGATTCTAAATTTTTTGGCAACTTAGCTTATGCAGCTATAAAGTTGTGTGGGTGGGATCTGAACTCAAGCGGGCCGACCCTGAGAGAAAAGAGGGGGGAGATACCAGGGTACATTCATTCTATGCTGGACAGAATTCCCCAGGAGCAAGGAAGACAAGGATCCATCCCACAGAATTTTCTGGAGTGATGGGACTGTCCGGTACAGTAATCACACGGGGCTGTCCAGCAGCACCTGACACGTAGCTAGGGGGGCTGAGAAACTAAATTTGTTTTTTCTGTTCTCTTTGCTTTTTAGGGCTGCACCCGCGGCATATGGAGGTTCCCAGGCTAGGGGTCTAACAGGAGCTGTAGCCGCCGGCCTTCGCCACAGCCACAGCAACGCGGGATCCGAGCCACGTTTGCAACCTACACCACAGCTCACGGCAACGCCGGATCCTTAACCCACTGAGCGATGCCAGGGATCGAACCCACAATCTCATGGCTCCTAGTCGGATTCGTTAACTGCTGCACCACGACAGGAACTCCAACACACATTCTCACCTTGAGCTCTTGTATCAACCTGTGAGGTAGGTGCTGTTATTCTGTCCAATGAGCAGGTGAGGAAACTGATCCCACATGGCAGAGGCCGAGGCCACGGAGAGTTGGTGGTCATAAGTGGGGGGGCCCCGTGCACCGAGCTGTGGGAGTTTTCCCAGCAGCTCAGGGTACAAGCGGAGGATGCTGATGGAGGCAGGGGTGGCAGGGACCCAGGGGTCAGGTTTTGCCGTCAGGAAGGATTTCCAACAACCAAAAGGATTTTGAGGAGTTCCTGTCATGGCTCCAGGGAAACAAATCTGACTAGTACCCATGAGGACGCAGGTTCGATCCCTGGCCTCTCTCAGTGGGTTAAGGATCTGGTGTTGCCGTGAGCTGTGGTGTAGGTCACAGATGAGGCTCGGATCTGGTGTTGCTGTGGCTGTGGCGTAGGCCAGCGACTACAGCACAGATTCAACCCTTAACCTGGGAACCTCCATATGTTGTGGGTATGGCCCTAAAAAGACAAAAAGAAAAGGAAAAAAGAAAGAAAGAAAGAAGTCTGAAGGAGCCCCATCTAGATTTAGAAGGGAAGTGCAGAAAGCCAGGGAGGGTGGATATGGACAGAGTGAGAACAAGGGAGGGACAGAGAGAAAAAGGGACAGAAAGGGACAGGGGGGAGCAAAAGAGAGGGAGACAGGATCTTTGCCAACAGAGGGAGCCCAGGGCCTGCAGCCAGTCTCTGAGCACCAGCCCCCTCTGCCACCCCTCACACTGGGTGGGTCTTAGCCCCTTCCTTCTTCCAGTCGAGGGGACTCTCAGAGCCCACGCCCCCACAGCTGGAAAGGAGGTTTGTTTCTTTCAGTTTCATTCAAAGGATGTTGGATAAATTCGCTGCCGCTTTGTTTATTTTTTGAGAAAAGGTAATTTTTAGCTACACAAATGATACCTGAACCAGGACTTGCTCCTTGTAAAGAGAGAGAGAGGTCCGTTGCAACCGGCACCACTGCTGCGGTGACACTGGATCCATAACCTGCCACGCCACACGGGGAACTTCCTAAACTAATAATAAGGTTCTGATGGCCCTCGTTCGATCCAATCCCCAGGAAATTTGCTTAGGATGCACACTTTCCAGCTGGGCTGGCCTCTTACAAACACATAGAGCAGCCCCAGCAGGAAAAACTCCTGGGTCCCCTGAAGGTTCTGTGAAGGAAAAGGGTATCTTGGCACAGTTGGCAAAGCTCATAAATAGGAAAGGGCCAAGGGGTTATGGCTGCAAACTCTGGGCCAAAGTGCCTTGAGCCCCAACCCTTCACCCTGAGATGGGCATTCCTGAGGTTTTTCCCGCCTTGCGGCTAAATGTGGGCAGGGGGCACTGGGGTAAACGCAGTGAACTGGTGTCAGACAGCCTTGGCTCTGAGCCCCAGGTCCGTCGGCTGTTGCCTGTGTGGCCCCTGGCAAGTCACTTTCAACTCTTCCCTTGATTTCCTCACCTGTGTGGATGTCTCAGGACCTCGCGGCAACCTAAACAATAATTCACACAAGCAGCGACGCTACTAAACACAAGCAGGCTATCGGGCTGTGTTGAGACACATGAGGATGACAATGGTAATCAATAGTAACAAAAGCAGCTCACGCTTCTGAGCGGGTCCCAAGTAAACGTCAGGCACTGGACACACCACAGGTGTAAACTGTTTAGGGACTCACCAACACCCCAAGAAGCAGGTCGTGACATTATCCTCATTTCATAGAGAAGAATGTAGAAGCATGTGGGTGACTTTTCCTAAATCACGTAGTTAAGGAAAGGCTGAACTATGATCAGAGCCCAGGCTTCCTGGCTCCAGATCCTGCCCTTTTAGCTGAACTGTTTGCTTCCTATGAGACACAGAATATAATTGTCTCTGATGAATGACACCCCCCCAAACAGTCTAACGAAGCAGACACCATTATTTCTGCCTTTTGCAGAAAACCAAAGTGAGTCTCAGAAAGGCAAAATGACATCTCAAGGATACAGATCTGGCAAGAGGCAGATCTAGGTTTTGAACCCAGTAGGGTGTGACCCCAGTCTGTTGTCTTACTGGTCATACCTCACAGCTATTATCCTGAAGCTGGTCTTGCAAGAGACAGTTCCGAGGAAGACAGGGGAGAACTAACAGTGCAGGACACCCTGGGTTGCTCCAGTGGTTGTGATGTGGACTCTGGAGCCAACATCCCAAGTTTCTGAATTTGTTTTTTTGTCTTTTGTCTTTTGGGGACTGCACCCAAGGCACATAGCGATTCCTAGGCTAGGGGTCGCATCAGAGTTAGAGCTGCCAACCTACGCCACAGCCACAGCAACTCGGGATCCAAGCCGCATCTGCAACCTACACCACAGCTCACGACTGAGCTTCTGAATTTTATCCCTATTCAGGATGCAAAGCTTGAGAAGGGAGGTTGAACCACTGTCAGCTACTGCCATCCCCTGTATTTTTTCCGTTTACCTTCAGGCTCTAAGTATCCTTCATTTGACTAGGAGGACCAAACACGGTAGCTCCTCTGACACAAACTTGCCAACTAAGATATTAGAAAGCGGTGGAGACGGTACTGCCCCCACGGACTCTGACCATGGTGCTGAAACCAGACCCGGCCGTGACGTCACAATCAGCACCGCGGACAGCAACCTCGAGAACCCACCTTCCTGGGGTTGGGTCCTGACGAGTGCCACAGGGAGGGCGGCAGACCCAGGCCCAAGGGTGTTGAGGCCACCCAGAGAAGGAGCCAGAATTGCGCAGGAGGCAGCGAAGCTCAGTATGCGGGTGAGGATCAGACGGACCACAGAACACTGTCATCTGGAGAAGACAATGTCTTTTCTAGTCTACACCGAGGGAGGCAGAGAGACAGCCAAAACGGAAGCACCCCCGGTAAGTAAGCTGCTTCAGCCACTTTGAGGTTCCTCAAAAGACCAAAAATGTAACTAGCGTATGATCCAGAAATCTCATTCCAGAGCATATATCCAGGAAAAAAAAAAAAAAAACAATAATTTGAAAAGATACATGCCCTAGGTTCACTGCAGCACTATTCATGACAGCTAAGACATAGAAACAACCTAAATACCCATTGACAGATGAATGGATAAAGAAGATGTGATACACACACACACACACACACACACACACACACACACACAAATGGAATACGACTCAGCCATAAAAAAAAAACAATGAAATAATGTTGTTTATAGCAATATGGATAGACTTAGAGATTATCATACTAAGTGAAGTCAGTCAGGAAAAGACAAATACCATGTGATGTCACTTACATGTGGAATCTAAAATATGACACAAATGAACTTATTTATGAAACAGAAACAAGACACGCAAACATAGAGAGAAGACTTGTGGTCACCAAAGAAGGGGAATGGCCTGGGAGTTTGCAACTAGCAGGTGCAAACTATTACACAGAGAATGGCTAAACAGCAAGGTTCTACTGAAGAGCACAGGAACGATATTCCATATTCCGCAATAACCTATGTGGAAAAGAATATGAAGAGCGTGTGTGTGTGTGTGTGTAACTGAATCGCTTTGCTAAACAGCAGAAATTAACAAAGCACTGTCAATCAACTATACTTCAATAATTTTTTTTCAAAAAATGTAAGCACCCTAGACTTGGCTTGGTCAGAATATCGTCTTTTACGGACAGGTATGCAGTAGCTACTCATGAAATGTCAGGGCTATGTTGCCCGCTTTACCAAAGTTATTTTTTTTTTCCATTGCAGTAAAATTCACATAAAACTGACCGTTAACCATTGGAAAGTGTATATAATTCAGTGGGAATTGGTGCTGTGTTCACGATCTGTGCAACCATCATGGTCAACCAGTCCCAAGATGTTTTCATGACCCCAAAAGGAAGCCCCGTACCCACTGTGTTAGTCGGGCTTTGTCACAGAAACAGAAGCAACGGCACGTGTACACATATGTGGAATGAGATTTCTTTCATGGAATCGGCCTCACACAGTTGTGAAGGTTTGCAAGTCCAAAATCTGAGGGGTGGGGTTGAAGGCTGGAGACGAGGTGAACTGATGCTGCAGTTCAAGTCCAAGGGCAGTTGACTGGCAGAATCTCTGCTTGCTCAGGAGAGGTCATTCTTTCTTTCAATTCAGGCCATCGGCTGACTGGATAAGGCCCACCCACATTACAGAAGGCATTTTTCTTTACTCGAAATCCACTGATTGTTGGAACATAATAGAAGATAATAGAAGAAAAAGAATATATATGTATATGTGTGTATATATATATAAAAACCGGGTCACTTTGCTGCACAGCAGATATTGGCAGGGCATTGTAAATCAACTATAATTAAAAAAAAAACAAACACCTTTTTAAGTCCACTCATTTAATGTTGGCACCATACAAAAATATCCTAGCACCAACATCCAGAATGTCTGATCGCGTATCTGACCATGGCCCAGCCAAGGTGACACATGGAATTAACCACCACAAGCCCACCTTGTCAACTTGACGGCTCTATGCCTCTCCTTAAACCATATTTAACCTCCAGATAAAGAAAATAACAAACGAGTGAGCCCTGCCGGTGCCCGGCCTTCCCCTTTCAGCGCTGCGAGCCCCCTCCCCTGCCCCCAGCCGAGAGGAGACAGATGGGGCTTCCAGAGCCTCCGCGCCGAGAAATGAGCTGAGACGAAGGTGGAAATACGCAGACACCCAGGGATGAGTGCTGCACGGAGGACCCGCCCCGGACACGGGGACCCTCCCCCGCTGGGCTCTGCGCCACCCCTCACCGCCCTGCACACGCGCCCCTCACCCCACACAACCCCACCAGACTGGCAGCTGCCCTGGGACCCGCCCGGAGCGGCCCTGCCCGCACACTCCCGCTCTCCTCCTCCGGGGGCCACCCTCCCAGCCCCCGCT
>PVHT020000439.1:575524-589570 GCA_004024745.2 Catagonus wagneri | reverse complement strand
AGGCCAGGTTCTCCGTCGCTGCTGGGAGTGAAGACACTGTCCGCCGCCGTTATCAGTGCCGCTATCATCAAGGGCAGGAGTGGTCTGAGCCCAGTGAGACCCTGGAGCTGGTGGTGACAGGTGAGGACGTCTCTGCTCTGCTCTCAGGTTTGCCCCAGGCCCCGTCCCCTGTCCCCAGCTGTGTCCTCTGCCCACAGGCCCCCAAGCACCCCCCCCCCACCTTCACACCTGAGTCAGTCCCTGGACCCTGGTCTCATCCAGGCTCCATGAAGGCCTGGACACTCAGCACCAGCATCACGGTGGGCACGGAGCTGGGTCCCTGGGCTGGTGGGGAGTGGGCTCCCAGAGACCAGGAGGGACGGGGCCCTTTCAGGGGAGCCTGCGCCTTTTCCCTCGGGATGGTGGTAAACTGCCTTCACTGGGCAGAGACTGCGGGGCCCCCGGCTATGTGTCCCCCGAGGTGTGGTCCACCCCGCCTTGGGCAAGTCCCATGGCCAGGCGGCTCCTGACCAGGGCTGGACAGTGCTTTGGGGGACCTTCGGGGTGAGGCTGTCTCTGACCCTGTGTCGTGGTCAGCCCCAGGAGGCGTGGAGTCAGCGTCCGTGGGGGACACGCCAAGCCCTCAAGGAAGGAGGGAGGGAGGTTTTCATCCTTCAAAGCCCAGTGACCTCTCTCCCGTTTCCTCTTATCCCCATGTAATCAGACATCCCAGGGTCAGGTGTACAGTGCCCTGACCTGTGGGAATTGGGGGTGCACAGTGACCCGTGGGGGAGAGGTCGGCCCTCAGGACCCCAGATGTCGGGAGGAGCAGAGACCCCCCAAAGGAGGGCGAGCTGAATCCTCTCTTAGGGACCGAGTCAAGGCTCATCCTCACTTCATCCCTTCCTGGTCCTTCCCCAAGATGATCAGGTGCTGGCAGTGGAGGGAAGGGGGCCGCACAGAAGTGAACCGGGAGGTCAGGGCGCTGGGATGGGGGGCAGCAGAGGCAGCTCCGCCCTCTGTCCCAGCTCAGGGGCTCTAGAACCCCCAGCCCCTCACCTCGGAGCCAGGTCAGCAAGCTCAGGGCTGGGAGCACGTGAGGGCCAGAGGTCCGGCCCGAGGCCCCAGTGTCTGGCCCTCACAAGGGGGTGGGATGGACACTCAGCCTGCGTTTGATCAAGGGCAGGTCTGAACTCCCCGGCCTTGCCCTGCCCTCGGGTCCTCAGGTTGGGGGCTGGGGAGCGGGGGGAGGAAGCTGAGGATATGAACCCAGGGGTCTTGGGTGTGTGTGGGGGGGGAGGGGGCCCAGGGGAGACAGGGGCTGGGTGCTCCCAGTGGGGGAGGGGCTCAGGAGGGCTCAGGCTGCGGAGGTCAGCCTGACGAGGGGGAGGCTGCGCCAGACACACATCAGCTGTCTCTGACCCCTGAGAGCCCCTGATGAAATCAGCCCCCCACCCACAGACTCCAGCGCCCCAGACAGGTAACTGTGCCCAGGGAAGGGCTGGCCAGGGACAGGTCCTTGGGCCACATGGGTTGGGCTCGTGTCACAGTGGTCCTGGGCGGGGCTAGGTCTTGTCCACCTGTTGGGGACCCCCCTGTCTTGCTCTCCAGCCCCCACCTCCCAGGATTACATGCTGGGGAACCGTGTCCGCCCGGGTGTGGCCGGTGTGGTCCTGTTGATCCTGGTGGTGATGTTGGCAGAAGCTGGGCACAGCCGGTGCCGCTCCCAACATGGACCACAAGGATGGAGACGTGAGGGTGCCCACCAGAGAGACTGGACCCCAGGGCTCCAGGAAAGATGTTCACTAGGACCTTGAGGCTCCTGATGGAACCTGAGGAGACACAGGGCCCTAGGTGGGCTGTGCCCTCCACAGTGAACCTGTCGGGGGGAACACTGTCCTCAGAAGGGCACGGGGCAGCCTGATGCATCCTAGACTCTCCTGGGTTGTCAGTTTCCCGTCTCCAGGTTCCACTCATACTCACAGCCTCTCACCTATTCCCTCTGGTCTCCCTTCTCCCCAGGTTCTAAGACAGGACCCCACATCCCTCCAGCCTCTGCCTCCGACTTCCCTTTCCTCCGCCTCCTGCTGCATTTCAGAAGCTCCACGTGGCTGAACTCGAGCCATCTCCTCAGCGTTCCCGTGTCCCCCTTTGATGACGCCAGCACCCGGGTGTCCCTTCCCCATCAGAGCACAGGACTCCCAGCCGGACTTGCCCGCCTCCCTCCCTCCTCCTGGAGCCCCACCTTCCCAGCTGCCTCTGGGAACCAGGAACTTGCAGCTCAGGGCCCTGGCTGTCCCTGACACCTGTCACCTGCCCGAGCTGGTGAGCCCTCAAACTGCCCCTGCCTGGGTCTCCTCGCATCCCCACGGTCTTGGACCCAAAGTCCAGGGAAGAAGGAAATGCAGATCAAAACGGCAGCGACTCAAAACGGCAGCAGACGTAAGTGTTGGCAAGGACGAGGAGACACCTGTAAGCCAGTGGGAACGCAAAATGGTACAACCTCTGTGAAAAACTATATGGAGTTTCCTCAAACGTTACACGTATGAGCCAGTAATCCCATTCATAGGTATGCATGGAAAAAAAAAATGAAAGCAGGACTTAACCATTATCTGTAACCTCATGTTCACGGCAGCACTGTTTTCAAAAGTCAGTGTGACTACAACTTCCTTAAACTGGGAGACAGAGCGCAAAATGCAGGTGCCTCCAGAGACTGGGAAAGACACAGGAGTGGACTCTCCCCCTGAACCTCCAGGAATAAGTGCAGGCAGCCCTGCAGACACCCTGATTTCACCCAGGGGACCCATCGCCAGCTTCCTGCCTCCAGAGCCATATAGTGGTAAATCGGAGCTGTAAGCCACTGTTTGTGCTCACCTGCTGCAGCAGAACTAGAACTCCCCCCACCTGGGGACCCACACCCTGTGTCTTCAGGAGGCCCCCAAGCTCCTAGAATCTGGGCAGAGCTTTCTTTAAAGCTCTGACTCACTCGTGACCTTTCTCCCCAGACCTCTGACCACCTGTGTCCCAAAGCCCAGCCTGGAGCCCATCCTGTCCAGGGCTTCATCTCTGAGGTGCTGCAGTGGTTGGTGGGTGGGTGAATGCAGCTCTGGATCCTGGATGCCAGATAAAGGTCGCGTCTCCCCCACCCCCTGTATCCTCTGCATGAGGCAGGGCTGGGGTGCAAAGCTGCTTTTCCTCTGGAACCGTGCCCAAGCCTCCCTCTCTGATCTCAGGGAGCAGCGGTGCGGGGGGCAGGTATTTTCACTGCAATGACCCCCTGCATCCTTGGAGCTCAGTAGGGGGGACATAAAACTGTCCTCGTGAAATTCCTGGTGCTCAGCTTCCCAGACTTGGCGGTCAGGGGCCCTTTCAAGCTCCCCAGGCCGCTTTTAGAGATGCACTCTTTCATTATTTGATCGCTGTCTCACTTTCTAGGTTAAAACGGAGTCACCATGTATCTCATGTTCCTTCTGTCCCAACCAGCAATCCACCTTTTCTCTAAGAGTTTTGGGGAAATATTTAGAAAACCAGATCTGGGGGTTATGTGGATCCTGGGTGTTGAGCTGAGTATGCAGATACGTCTCCAGCAGAGAGGGGATTATTCGGGATAGACAGAGAACCGCAATTTGGTGTCTGCCACCATGGCGAGCACGTGCAGGCTCCAGACAGGACGGAGCTGGAGGGCTGGATAAACACAGAATCCATGCTTTTCACTGGTTGAGTCCTTGCCAGGAAAAAAAAGTATTTCATCCTCCTGATCAGCATGTTACCATCTTAGGGCATGAGAGCTCCCCTGCTGATTATTTAGTTGAGGCTTCTCTTTATTATCTTTTTTTTCCTTTTTTTTTTGTTTAGGAAGTTCCCAGGCTAGGAGTAAACTCAGAGCAGCAGCTGCCAGCCTACACTGCAACGACAACCACAGCAACGCTGGATCCAAGAGGCAACGCCTGATCCTTAACCCACTGAGCGAGGCCAGGGATCGAATCTGCATCCTCATGAATACTAGTGGGGCTCATTACCGTTGAGCCACAATGGGAACTCCCGTATTTATTAGCTTTTTTTTTAATGGCTTTTGTCATTTTAGGGCCACACCCGTGGCACATGGAGGTTCCCAGGCTAGGGGTCTAATCGGAGCTGTAGCCACTGGCCTACGCCACAGCCATAGCAATGTGGGATCCAAGCTGCATCTGCGACCTACACCACAACTCACGGCAACGCTGGATGCTTAACCCACTGAGCGAGGCCAGGGATCGAACCTGCAACCTCATGGTTCCTAGTTGGATTCGTTAACCACTGAGCCATGATGGGAACTCCTATTTATTAGCTTTTAAAAAGACCACTGGGATTTTGTTCCCGAGAGACCACTTACTATTCAGAGAGGATGCCAAGCGTGAGTTCACAGCATAAGTCTTTCAAAGTCTGTGAGTATCTGTTCTGCAAAGAAGTTCACTGTGTCCCTTTTTTTTGATGCCACATGTAAGTGATAGCATTTGAAGTTGGTGTCTCACTGTCTAACTTCACTTAACATGATCATTTCTCGGTCCATCCATGTGGCTGCAAATGCCATTCTTTCTTTCTTTCTTTCTTTTTTGCTTTTTGCCTTATCTAGGGCCTCACCCGTGGCCTACGCCACAGCCACAGCAACGCAGGATCCCAGTCCCATCTGCAACCTACACCACAGTTCACAGCAACACCGGATCCTTAAGCCACTGAGCAAGGCCAGGGATCAAACCCACAACCTCATGGTTCTTAGTCGGATTCGTTAACCACTGAGCCACAATTGGCCATTCTTTCTTTCCTTTTAATGGCTGAGTAATATTCCACTGTGTATATGTACCACATCTTCTTTACCCACTCCTCTGTTGATGGACATTTAGGTTGTTTCCATGTCTTGGCTATTGTAGAGTGCTGCAATGAACACTAGGATACATGTGTCTTTTTGAGTCATAGTTTTCTCTGGATAGATGCCCAGGAGTGGGATTGCTGGATCAAATGGTAATTCTGTTTTCAGTTTTCTGAGGAATCTCCACACTGTTTTCCACGGTGGAGGTAACTCTTTGTTTAACAGTCTGGTTTTCAGAATGAAAATCGATATGTGAGAAATAAGTAGACATACACATAACCTAATTTCACTGACTTTCAAACAACCAGCACGTTGCAGCTAGTGCTCCATTCCTTGCTTTTATGTTTCTTGCTTCCTCCCGCTCCTGTGACATATTGTCACAGACGGCGTGCCATAGGACAGGGCTCATGTGTGATCGATCCTCCAGTACTGGGACGTGGAATTTTGACACGGTCCCCTTGGCTTCAATGAAGGTATCTGCAGGGCTGTGTTCCTTCCAGAGGCTCCAGTTGTGAATCTGTTTCCTGGCCTTTTCCAGCATCTGTGAGCTGTACGCAACCCTCAGCTCACAGCCCTTCCTCCATCTTCAAAAGTGACAAGGTCAAGTCCATCACGTGGCACATCTTGCTGACCTCGCTTTCATCATCACCTCTGTCTCTGACCCTCAGCCTCCTGCCTCCCTCTCCCACTTTCAAGGACTCTTGCGATTACACGTAGAATCCACGTGGATAATCCAAGACACCCTGTCCAGCTCAAACTTTTAATTTAATCACATTCACCAAGCCTCTCTGCCAGGTAGGTAAATTATTCACAGGCTCCAGAGATTAAGACATGGGATCTTTGTGGGCCAGGCTTCCAGCCCCCCTACACTGCTTACTCTGGAAGGCAGGGCACAGCAGTTTGCATAAATACTCTTTACTTTGTTTACATCTGCTTTCTCTCCCAGAATCCCCCAAGTGTTCATTTACTTTAGTTTTACAAACAGAGCTCTTTCTGGGGCTGCACCAGGGGCATATAGAACTTTCTAGGCCAGGGACTGAACCATCGCCACAGCAGTGACCAGAGCCACAGCATGTGACAACTAGGGACACTTAACCCACTGAGCCACCAGGGAACTCCCAAAAATAGAGCTTTGATGACACACATAAACAATCAATGTCCCTGTGTCATTGTCATCATATGTCTTGAAGACAGATTCCTAGAGAGAAGATGGGTGTGCCAGGCTTGTACTGCTTATACAACTTTGCGGGTTTTACGAAATTTGTGTCCTCCGTTTTTCAATTCTGCCACCACGTGTGAGAAGAGTGACTGTTTCTCCAAGTCAACTTTCAGGAATCTCACAATCTCAAAGAAAAACAACAATTTCTCAACACAGCTTTCAACTGAAGTTCTCTTATTCTGTCTTTTTTTGTCTTTCTTTCAGTGCTGCACCCGCGGCATGTGGAGGTTCCCAGGCTAGGGGTCCAATCGGGATCCGAGTTGCCTCTGCGACCTACACCACAGCTCATAGCAACTCAGGATCCTTAACCCACTGAGTGAGGCCAGGGATCGAACCTGCATCCTCATGGATGCTAGTTGGGTTCATTAACCGCCGAGCCACGAAGGGAACTCCCACAGTTCACCCCCTTTAAAGCATACGATTCGATGTGTTAAGGATCACAGTTGCACAACCATTACCACAATCAACTTTAGAACACTTTCATCACCCCTAAGGAAACCCCACATCCGTTATCACTCTCTCTTATGCCCACCTTCTCCCCAGCCCTGGGCACCCAACCACTGCTCCTTATAGATCTACACATTTACCTATTTTTCACATTTCATATAAACGGAACCGTGCAATGCCTGGTCTTTTGTTACTGGCTTCTGCCACTTAGTAAATGTTTTCATCAGAGCTGCAGCCGCCAAACTACACCACAGCAACGCTGGATCCGAGAGCCACGCACATCTAAGACCTACACAACAGCTCAGGGCAACGGCGGATCATTAAGCTACTGAGTGAGGTCAGGGATCGAACCTGTGTCCTCATGGACGCTAGTCAGATTCGTTTCCGCTGAGCCACAACGGCAACTCCCACTTAGTAAATGTTTTCAAGGTTCATCACACTGCAGACTGTCAGGGCTCCATTCCTATTGGCTGCTGAGTAACGTTCCACGGTAAGAACAGACCCTTCGATTTACCCATTCCAATGTCCTTTGTCCACTATTTTAAGAGGCAATAGGCTTTGCTCATTAGTTCTCTTTCCTAACTTTCTACCTTATGAGTGGTTGCCAAGGGCGAGCGGGGAGGAGCAATGGGGAGGGACGCTGAGGGGATGTGGGGCTTCCTCTTGGGGCGATTTAAGGGTCTTGGAAATAAAGGTGTTGGTTGGACAACGCTGTGAATATTCTCAATGACACTGAAATGTAAGCCTTAACATGGTCCACGTCAGGTGAATTTTATCTCTAAAAAAGGCAAAACGTCCTATTTTGACTAAACCAAGTAAGAAGTGATGCTTTAGGATAACGTGGACCTTAGCTGGACTCATTACTTCTCCCAACTGAATGGAAAGAGCTGAATTCTGGGAGTTCCCTTCGTGGCTCAGGGGTTAATGAAGCTGACCAGTATCCACGAGGATGAGGGTTCGATCCCTGGCCTCCCTCAGTGGTTTAATGACCTAGCGTCGGCCTGAACTGTGGTGCACATCGCAGACGCAGCTTGGATCCTGCATGGCTGTGGCTGTGGCTCAGGCTGACAGCTGTATCTCCGATTCCCTATTCCCAGCCTGGGAACCTCCATATGCCGTGAGTGCGGCCATAAAAAGCAAAAAAAAAAAAAAAAAAAAGCTGGATTCTAGATCTGATTCCACATCTGGAAAGATCTATTCTAACACCCCCACCCCACGCCCCCCACCCACCTCGCAGCTGCTGCAGCTCCCCACTACTCCAGTCCATAAATGGAACCTGACTCTCAGGGCTCCAGGGACACTGATCCCATTACACCACAGTGGAAACTCCTGGTTTGCCTTTCTTTTTTTTTTGTCTTTTTGCCTTATCTAGGGCCACACCCGCGGCATATGGAGGTTCCCAGGCTAGGGGTCTAACAGGAGCTGTAGCTGCCGGCCTTCGCCACAGTCACAGCAATGTGGGATCCGAGCCACGTCTGCAACCTACACCACAGCTCACGGCAATGCCGGATCCTTAACCCACTGAGCAAGGCCAGGGATCGAACCCGTAACCTCATGGTTCCAAGTCGGATTCGTTAACCACTGAGACACGACGGGAACTCCTGGTTTGCCTTTCTTGACTGTGGCAGTCACCATGTCATCCACGCCAGCAGCAGGGAGTCTGCTCAGTCACGCCTCGATCCCCTTCACAGAAATGCCATTCAGAGCTTCGGCTCCTGTGTTGTCAGCATAGCTGACCTTTCCATGGCCGCACCCGTGGCATATGGACGTTTCCAAGCTAGGCGTCAAATCAGAGCTGCAGCTACCAGCCTACGCCACAGGCCCAGCAACACTGGATCTGAGCTGCATCTGCGAACTACACCACAGCTTGTGGTAACACAGGACCCTTAACCTACTGAGCAAGGCCAGGGATCGAACCCATATTCTCACAGACACTATGTCCAGTTCTTAAGCCATTGAACCACAAGGGGAAATCCCATTTTAGACTTTTTAATGACAGCATAGTATTCCCTTGCTTGAAAGGATCCTAATCAATTTATTTAATGCTCTATAATTTGGCATTTTATTTCTAGCCTTTTGATATCTCAGGCCTCCCTATGACGAATATTCTTTTGCATACACACCTAACGCCCAGGGTATGTGAAAACAATTAATATTTAAATCTAGGAAAAAGTTTCAGAATAGAATAGCTTAGGCAGATCACAGGGGCTTTTTTTTTTTTTTTTTGCTTTTGCTTTTTAGGGCTGTATTCATGGCATGCGGAGGTTCCCAAGCTAGGGATCAAAATGGAGCTACGACTGCCAGCCTACACTACAGCCACAAAAACACAGGATCTGAGCTGCATCTGTGACCTACACCACAGCTCATGGCAATGCTGGATCCTTAACCCACTGAGTTGGGCCAGTGATTGAACCTGCAACCTCATGGTTCCAGATTCATTTCCACTGTACAATGATGGGAACACCATGGGCATTTATTATGTCATAAATATTGGCAGGCTGTCTGCACAAGGTTCCCTCTTTTCTGCCCTTCAGCTTTCGATGTAAAATCCTCCTCGAAGCCTTGACTGGTGACCCTATTCAAGGAGGTCCTGTCCCTTTAATACCTGTTACAGTTTTTCAAAGTGTTTAACCAATCCTAAACATATTACAGATTTTTTCTATTTATAGACCTAACTCATCTGTTACACATTTTATGTCTTATTAACTGGTCTCCCCACCAGACAACACATTCTCTGAAAGCAGAGGTTGGGTAATTGTTTATAATCTTGTCTAACACACACAGGTACACATGTGCAGACGCTTGTACATGCATGTTCAAATGCATGTATGTATGTCTTCATAACATCAATGAATATTTACTTAAAAATATGTAATCTATTGAATATGTACATTAAACATATTGTAAATGCATTATATACATATTTATGTATAAATATATAATATGGTATATGTATTACGTGTGCATGAGATATATACATGCATACGTAGATAAAGATAGATAGGCAGTCAGTCCATAATTATTTGGAGGGTGAAGGAATGGATGAAATAACAAAAGAAAATCGGTGGAAGGTTCTCGCTGCAGACCCAGGGTGGGCGTGAACTGGCCGAGGCAGACAAGGACAAGCAGCCCCAGGTCTCCACTCCTTTGTGTTTCTGACCCTCAGGAACCCCGGGCACCAGTCTCTAGGCTGTGGATCCAGGATTCTCAGCTGGGGCTGAACTCACAACACTTCTTTCCGGGAGAATAAAGTTGAGCTGGGACTACTGCTCCAGACCAAGAAGAGAGCGAGACAGAGCCAAACGTCAAGAGTTTCCAAATATGTCCCTCTTAGCTTGTGGCATGGGGCGTGGCCAAGCCCTTCGTTACTAAGACCCAAAAGCCAAGTCCACGTGCAAGGGAATCAGAGACACTGGGGTTGCCTCCTCCCCTGAATTTGCAGAAGGAATCACTGTGAAAACAGATAAAAACACTGATGTGAGTGGGGAGAGTCCCACGGAAACTGGTACAACCACTATGGAAAGAGGAGGAGGAACTTCAGAAACCTAAATTTAGAACTGCCATAGGACCCAGCAATCCCACTCCTGGGCACATATGTGGAAAAAATTTTCATTGTAAAGGGTATATACACACACCTGTATGTTCACTGCAGCACTACTCACAATAGCCAAGACATGGAAGCAACCTAAATGCCCATCCACAGATAATGGATTAAGATGTGGTACATATACACAATGGAATACTACTCAGCCATAAAAAAGGATGAAATCATGCCATTTGCAGCAACAAGGATGGACTAGAGATGATCATACTAAACGAAGTAAGATCGTGTCACTGGAAAAACTCATGGCATTTGCCAGCCCTTGAATTCCTGTGAGTCGCTCCGAAGCGGGATCTCAGACAAAGATGTCAGTGCAGGCAGTTTATCTGAGGAGCAAAAAAAAGGGAGTGGGGAAGGGACAGAGCGAAGGAATGCGTTCCTGAAACAGGGAGCATGACTGGGGTCCCGCAGGAGGCGCTGAGGACGAGCCCGCAGCAGGCTCACTGAGTGCACAGCAGACCCTGCAGCATCCTCCTTCCAAAGGAGGGGACACGGGGCCTCGACGGGCTCCTGGCCCACTGCCTGGAGTCTTCACAGGCCTTGCAGTGCGGCTGACGCTGTCTCAGAACAGGTCCTGGCCCCAAATGCGGGGGCCACACGGGCAACCTCGAGAAGGGGTCCTGTCCACGTGATTCTGGGACCCACAGAGCCGCCACCGGATCGAACAGGAAATCAGCAGGTCACCCAGAGGGACAGTCACAGAGGCTCAAACTAGGAGCTTGAAAACCTAAATCCCATGGATGTGACTCCGGCCCTGCTGAAAGCCTCTGATTCTTTGCCTTCTGGACCACAGACAACTTATTTTTCTTTCTTTCTTTCTTTTTTTTTTTTTGTCTTTTTGCCTTATCTAGGGCCGCACCCACGGCATATGGAGGTTCCCAGGCTAGGGGTCTAACAGGAACTGTAGCTGCTGGCCTTCGCCACAGCCACAGCAACGCGGGATCCGAGCCGCATCTGCGACCTACACCACAGCTCACGGCAACGCCGGATCCTTAACCCATTGAGCAAGGCCAGGGATCGAACCTGCAACCTCATGGTTCCTAGTCGGATTCGTTAACCACTGAGCCACGAAGGGAACTCCAAGGACAACTTATTTTTCAGTCCCATCCTTCTTTTCTCCTCCCACCCAATGTTTCAGTTCTGAGGTTCGAAGCTCCTCTCTGTCTTCTAAGGAGAACAAGGCTGAACAACGGTCAGTCACTTCCTAGAACACACACACAGTTCCAGGTCATTTCAGGCCACACCCACGACCTGCTTTGAATCTAGCCGTTTACACCACAGGACTTAAGCCAGCAGCTGTTTAACAAAGGAAACCACAGCGGGGCTGTCGGCAGTTTGCTTCCTGACAGAGGAGGAGACAGAAGCGGGCCCTGGCTGCTGGTCCGCACCTTTGTCAGTCGGGACAGCAGAGCGCAGGCGAGAGTGACACAGGGAGAATGTGGAAGTGGTTGGGAGATCAGCTGCCCTGAGCAAATACGTCAGTGTATTAGGGATAAAGGGAGCCAAGCTACTCAATGTCTATGACGGGATTTATAAACGTGCAAAGGTATCTGACGAGGATAAACTCTGAGGTGCTCCACTGGATTCGGAAATGGAAGCACAACTTCGTTTTTACAAAATAACCTATATGTGGGAAACTGAAAAATAAAGTGAGTGAGCAGAAACAGAGAGAACAAACTAGTGGTTCCCGGTGGGGAGAGGGAAGGGGGAGAGGCCCGACGACGGCGCGGTATTGAGAGATACAAACTGCTACGTGCAAAGTGAACACACGAACAGACTGTCCAGCACCGGGAATGTAGCTACTATTCCACAATGTTAAAAAGAGCATCATCTATTTAAACAGCTGGAATCACTATGCAACACTAACTTGCTTCCCCTTCACTGCTGGCACGCCCGCGTCTCACATGGTGGGCTGCCAGCGACGGATACAGAGTGTGCACTGGACAACTGGACAACGCGCTCCTGGGGTTGAAGATTCTGCACGTGGGGGCTAAGAGGCAGCCCCTTTTTTATTCACACAAAGGGCCTTAGAGACAAGCCCATCCCTGTGCTGCAACCCCCCGCCTTCCTTCTCCTCTGTTCCTCGGGTCCCGGGATTTACACGTGGTGGAACCACACAACCAAGTGTCTTGGGTGCAACTACGGACGCTGGGTCCCCCCTCTCCCAGGAAGCCCACTCCAGCTGCTGTGTTAACCTCAGGGTGAGACACCTCTGTACTGGGTTGTATGTTGTCAGATCTATGGTCTCTTTGCTCACGATTAGCAATTATTTCCTGCCCTGCTTCTCTCCCGAGGACCAGCCTCACGTAACCGATGACCTGCGAGCATCTCTACCTGGCCGACCAGCAGGCATGTCAGTGTCACCTGGACAAAGGCCCCGTCTCTCCCAACCAGCTGCTGTTCCCTCAACGTCCTTGCCTCCAAAACATCCAGCAGTTCTCAGTTCTTCCCTTCCCCAGGTTCCCATGCGTTGTCTAGAGACACTGACGGATTGACTATTTTATATTACGTCTGTATGTGTCTGCTGATTTCTACTGAGGTACAGCTGATTGACAATGTAGGAGCCGTTGCAGATAAACAACACGGTGATTCGCTATTTTATAGCTTACACTCAGTGTAAAGTGTTTGTGAGATATTAACAACATTTATGTCTTACAGCCATTTTTCATCTCCACCATCTTCACAGGTGCCATGAAAACCCGACAAGGGTATTTCGAGAGTGGAACAACCACACTTCCGTTTCCCTGGTGAACGCAGCTTCAAATGAACCTTTGAAAATGGGGAAGAAAATCCTTTCACAATGTTATTGCTCAATCCGAAAGGCAGTGGGTGATGGAGAGATGTTTAAGTGAATACCAGTTTTTCTTGGTAACTCCACTCACTGTCCCATAAGCTGAGGACAAATCGCAGGATGAGGAGGGAGTTCTGTCCAGGAACAAGGAGCACCGAGGAGGCAGGAATGACCGAGGGTGCTGTGGAGGCTGTTGCAGGAAAAGAGAAGTCGGGGGGGGGGGTGAAAAAACCCACAAACCCTCATGCCCTTTATTTCTCCTCTGCGCTCGCTGACACTGCCCTGCACCGAGCTGGGTTTAGACACCAGACGAGCGCCTCTGCTGATCCGAGCTCTGCGGGGCAGCGGGGACCTGCATTATCTGAAGCTCTCCAGGCCCGGGTGACCCGCGCACCCGGAGGAGCCCCAGGCATGCGCTGATGGACGGGCTGGGGAGGACGGAGACCTGACGCGGCGGCTCTGAGGCGGAAGGACGTGCTCTGGTCACCTGAACCTGGAAGGGGCACCAGGCTGGTCACGGACACAGCGCCGGGCTCGCAGAAGAGGCAGTTCCCCTTCCTGCGGGGCTGCTGACGTGACCACCCCGTGACACGGAGGACCAGCCTCCGAGGGGCCACACCCGGTGCTCTCTGTCCTGAGGGCGCCGTGCTCTCCTCCAGCAGCACAGCCGGGACCGCGGGGAGCAGACGCCATGGCCCCCCGCCTCACGGCCCTGCTCTGCCTTGGTGAGACGGGGGGCCCTGCTCTGGGGAGAACCACCCCCCCACACACAGGCCTGCGCTCTCAGGAGACCCAGGACGCAGGGCCCCGGGAGGACAGGCTCTGCTCAGAGCTCAGGGCAGATGCTCACGGGCGCTCTCTTCCAGGGCTGAGCGCGGGCCTGGGGACCCAGGTGCAGGCAGGTGAGTCTGTGCCCAGGCGTCCCGGCTCCTCCTCCTCCTGCTCAGCGGGGACAAGGGGCCACCCTCAGGCACGGGCACGGAGACAGCAGGGAGGGGCTGAAGGAGGGGACTCAGGGAGGTTTGGGTGAGAGCTGGGGACCTGGGGGAGGGGAGGTCTTGTGACCTGGTCTCTGATTTCCTTCCAGGGACCCTCCCCAAACCCACCCTCTGGGCTGAGCCAGGCCCTGTGGTCACCTGGGGGAGCCCCGTGACCATGTGGTGTCA
>PVHT020000439.1:561901-574524 GCA_004024745.2 Catagonus wagneri | reverse complement strand
GACAGCAGGGAGGGGCTGAAGGAGGGGACTCAGGGAGGTTTGGGTGAGAGCTGGGGACCTGGGGGAGGGGAGGTCTTGTGACCTGGTCTCTGATTTCCTTCCAGGGACCCTCCCCAAACCCACCCTCTGGGCTGAGCCAGGCCCTGTGGTCACCTGGGGGAGCCCCGTGACCATGTGGTGTCAGGGGACCCTGGGGGCCCAGGAGTTCTCTCTGGATAAAGAGGGAAGCCCAGATCAATGGTACAGACGGAGCTCCGTGGAGGCCAGGGACAAGGCCAAGTTCTCCATCCCACACATGACACAGGACTATGCGGGGAGATATCGCTGTTACTACACCAACCACGCTGCCTTCTCAGAGCCCAGTGACATCCTGGAGCTGGTGGTGACAGGTGAGCGGACACTCAGGGGTCCCAGCCTCGGGCTCTGCCCTCAGGAAGGGGGTCTGCTCTCAGGGGTGGGGCCCTCTCACAGCACAGCCCTGGGGGAGCCGAGGGGCCGGGAGCCCGTTTCACAAGCTGCCTCCTTCTCTCCTAGGAGCCTACGGCAAACCTGCCCTCGCAGACCTGCCCAGCCCTGTGGTGGCCTCAGGAGGGAACGTGACCCTCCGGTGTGGCTCATGGCAGGGATATAACAGGTTCATCCTGACCAAGGACGGAGAACACAAGTCCTCCTGGATTCTGGACACACAGGGACCCCCCTTTGGGCAGACCCAGGCCCTGTTCCCTGTGGGCCCCGTGACCTCCAGCCACGGGGGGACGTTCAGATGCTATGGCTGTTACAGGCACACACCCCAGGTGTGGTCACACCCCAGTGACCCCCTGGAGCTCCAGGTCTCAGGTGAGGAAGGCCCATCCTGGTCCCATAGGCTCTGAGGCCGCACGTAGGTCCCTGGGGTCCCGGCTCAGAGGAGAGCCCACGGGAGGGGGGCGGGGGGGCGGGGCTCCTGGACCGGAACCCAGAGGGTGAGAGACGGGGGGACCTGGGGCCGGGGGGAGAGAAGGGGGCCGTGGGGGAAGCAGCCCCTCACCCAGGGCTGTCTCTCCCCAGGGGAGTCTGGGAAGCCCTCCCTCCTGAACCCGCAGGGCCCTGTCATGGCCTCTGGACAGAGCGTGACCCTCCAGTGTCACTCTGACGTCAGCTACGACAGGTTCGCTCTGGCCAAGGAGGGGACACAGGTCCTCCCCCAGCGCCCTGCCCGGCAGCCCCAGGCTGGGCTCTCTCAGGCCCACTTCCCCCTGGGTGAGCTGAGCGGCCTCCCCGGGGGCCGGTACAGATGCTACGGGAGACGCAACCTCTCCTCCCTGTGGTCGGCCCCCAGCGACCCCCTGGACGTCCTGGTGGCAGGTGAGGAGCCGGCGGGTCAGGCGGGGACCCGACTCTGCACAGGCCCAGCTGGGGGAGCCCCGGGGGGAGGGATGCTGGGACCTGGGGGCAGGGTCCCCAGGGAGGGAGGGACAGACAGACAGGGGGTGGGGGATGGAGAGACTCAGAGAAACACAGACACACACAGACGAGGGTTCTAGAGAGGCCCTGCTGAGCCTCAGTTCAGAACCGGGGGGGCCGGCAGCCCCTCACCCCCTTGCTCTCTAGGACGGCTCCCTGTCACCCCCTTCCTCTCTCTAGGACGGCTCCCTGTCACCCCCTTCCTCTCTCTAGGACAGCTCCCTGTCACCCCCTTCCTCTCTCTAGGACAGTTCCCTGTCACCCCCTCCCTCTCGGTGCAGCCGGGCCCCTCGGTGGCCTCAGGACAGAACGTGACGCTGCTGTGTCGGTCATGGCGTCCAATGGACACTTTCCTTCTGTCCAAGGAGGGGGCAGCCCATGCCCCACCACGTCTCAGATCAAAGCCCCAAGCCGGGCAGCACCAGGCCCTGTTCTCCGTGAGTCCTGTGACCTCAGCCCACGGGGGCACCTACAGGTGCTACGGCTCACGCGACAGTGACCCCTACCTGCTGTCATTCCCCAGTGACCCCCTGGAGCTCGTGGTCTCAGGTGAGGGGACCCTGACCTTGTCCTCAGCTCAGTCAGCCCAGGACCCTGTCCCCTGAGAGCTCCTGGCTGGGGTGGGAGTGAGGGGATCTGCCCCCCAGAGGCCCTGCCCCCCACCAACCCCCCCCCGCACCGGGTCCGTAAGGTGACAGGTGGGCACTGGGAGCGTCTTGGGGAGGACACAGCAGGTGCAGGGGAGGACTTTAGTGAGACGGGGGCTCCGAGGCAGCCCCAGCCCCCAGCCCCTTCCTGTCCTCACTCCCAGGACCCCTGGGAGCCCCAGCCCCTACCCCGGGCCCCAATTCAACAGTGGGGGTCAGGGCGCCTGTCTGCTCACGGGGAGCACAGGCCGCCCCAGGGCCGTCTGAGTCTCAGAGGAGCGAATGCTGCTCACACGCTCAGGGACAGGCTGGTCTCCCGAGGGGGTGGGGTCGGGCAGAGATATGGGGGGACCCCAGGGCTCTGAGTGGGGTGGGCGAAGGGGTCCTGGGGGGGAGATGTTGGGACCAGCCCCCTCACCTCCCACCCCGGCCCCCAGCAGGCTCCCAGGATCAGCGGCTCCCCCCACGGAGGCAGGTCCACACCGGGGTCAGTGAGGGCATGTGGAGGGGGGCCCATGGGGGGCAGGGCGGGCTGTGCCCCCGGTTCAGGCCCCTCTGGAGACGCGGACTCGGGCCGCCTGCACCCCCACGGGCCTCAGTCTGTCCGTGCGCGAAAGGAGAGAATCGCGGCCCAGAGCTCAGGTGCCCTTCGGGTCTGTTCTGCCCGGGACCCCCCGGGAGAGCAGGCCTCACAGGGGGCCCCCCGGGAGGGACCGGATGGGGCTGTCCCCTCTCCAGCACGACGGTGACACTGTGCGGGAGCGGGGGCAGGACAGCGGTCCAGGCGTCCAGGCCCTTCCCCTTCAGCTCCGGGAGCTCAGCTCCAGCGGGAAGAGCGAGGGCTGGGCTCAGACTCCGGCTGCGGTCCCAGCTCTGCACTCCCGCTGTGGGACCAGCCACGGGCCTCCTCGCCTCAGAGTCTTGGGTCCGAGGTGGGCGGGCTCCCTGGTCCCCCCGCCCCCGGCTCACAGGGCTATCAAGAGGTGAGCAGAAGTGACGCCAGGCTTCACAGAGCTCAGGGCAGAGCCCCCGGGCCTGCGGGGGGTGGACCTGGGGAGCCACGCAGACTCCACCCCAGGCGCCCCCTCCCCCGGTCCTGCTGGGCTGGGGAGGGGAGGGTGACAAGGAAAGCCCCTCAGCCCCAGAAGAGACCCTGGGACGGGGCCCCCCGCACAGGAGGAGCCCCCGAGTGGGGAGCGGGTGTCCGCCTGGGGCGCGGCACGAGCAACGGGCCTCGGTTTCCTCATCTGTAAAATGGGTGGGTGGGTAGAGGAGACAAACGCACAGACCCCAGCCTGGGCCTGGCACACAGCAGGTGCTCAATTAAATGGCTCATGACGTCACTGGTGCCCCAGGCCTCCCGTGGTACCTGAACCTTCTGATCGGGGTCTCGGCGGCCTTCGTCCTGCTCTTCCTCCTCCTCCTCTTGCTCCTCATCTGACACCGGGGTCGGGACAGACGCAGGAAGTCAGGTGAGCAGGGAACAGGGGGACCCAGGCCCCCGGAGGCGGTGGGCTCAGGGCACCAGCGCAGGGAACCAAAGAGGTGGGTGAGGGCAGCTTAGCCAAAGATGTTCCAGAACCTCAAATCCGAACATCTGGAAAGAAAACACTTCACGTCAGGTCACGGGTGCACCTTTAAGGTGCTTTTCACGTGTGTCCGTCTCCTGAAACACTGAAACACACATGCGAGACCGGGTTGGGGTTTCCTTCTTTGCCTTGAGCCCCCGGGGAGGGGGGCGCACAACCCCCCGGGCTGAGGCGTGCACGCCGACCCGGCCAGGGCCACGCTGACGGCCAACCTCCGGCAGGGGCTGCAGACCCAGAGCCCAAGGACGGAGGCCTGCGGAACAGGTAAGCCCTGCCCCGAAGACCCCAGGCTCCCGGCTGCCCGCGGCCCCGTCCGCCCCTAACACTCCCGTCTCCTGCCAGCTCCAGCCCGGCTGCCGATGCCCAGGACCAGAACCTCTGTGAGCGGAAGAGGAGGGCGGCCGTGGGGCGGGCGCGGAGGGCTCTGGGGGCGGTGGGCGAGGGGGGCCTGGCCCTGAGACGTCTGCCCAGCGAGGGGCCCCTGTTCTGTCCCAGCAGACGCTTCCGTGAAGGACACCCAGCCTGAGGACGGGGAGGAGCTGGACCAACTGGTGAGACCCCAACTTGGTGGCCAGGCCACCAAGACCTTCTGGTGGCCAAACTCAACCCCGTGCAGCCGTCTCTGTCCTCACAGCCCAGCTCCAGCTGCGTCCCACGCTGACTTCTCCTCTGGGCCCCCCGGGTCGTCCCGCTGTGGCTCCCGCTCCTGTCTCCTCGTGGCCCCACCTTCGGGGTCCCCTTTCCCGACTCCTCGTCCTCTGTCTGACCCTCTGGTGCCGGATGCAGCCCCATGTCCCAGGAGGACGCGTGAATAAGTGAATCGCCCGCAAGTCCCCAGGCTCCCTTCCTTCCTTCTCCCAACAGACTGCACAGCGGAGCACCTCGCCTGGCTCCCCGTAGGGGCTGCAGGTGCCGCAGGGAGCACAGTCCACACCGCCTGCGGGTGGGAGAGAGACTTCATGCAGCTGAGCAGGCAGTGTCCTCGAAGGCGAGGGAAACAAAGCAAGAGAAGGGGACTGGGTGCTGGCGGGGGGGGGGCAGCGAGCACAGAGGTCCTGAGGCAGGGACACGCGCTGGCAGGAGGACGGGCTGTGTGGCTGCAGCCCGATGAGCAAGCACAGGCACTGACACAGAATCAGGACAGGAGGAAGCACCCAGAGGCCCCGAGGCGTGAGGAAGCCCGGGCGATCCCATCAGGAAAGTGACCTCATCTGACGACAGAGCGGAAAACTGACTGCAGGAGGCGGGAGTGACCCAGGAGCTGCTGCTTCTGTCTGTCTCCCTCCAGCAGAAGGGGCAGCACGGAGACCCCCAGGAGGGGAGCCACTCCAGATCCAGACCGAGGCGGGGGGGGGCCCTCTCCTTCCTCCCCCCTGGGGGCACTGCTGGACACGCAAGCGGAAGAGGGCAGGCGGGGGGACAGTCAGGCAGGTCCCTGCCTCTCCGGCCCCCAGGCTTCCCCTCGCCCCAAATGTACGGGTTGACTCTCTCTCCCCCGCTGCAGGCTGCTGAATCTACCGACCCGCAGGACGTGACCTATGCCCAGCTGACCCACGGGACACTCCGACGGGAGACAACTGCACCCCCTCCATCCCAGTCAGGGGCGCCCCCAGCGGAGCCCAGCGTGTATGCTGCTCTCACCATCCGCTAGCCCACGAAGGACCCGGACCCCACATCCCAGGGACTGGATTGCAGGGACCCCGGAAGGCGCGGGAGCTGCTTGCCGTGCACACCAGCTCATGACCAGCAGCCCGCCCGCCGGGACCCCTAACACTGACCTCCGGTTGCTCCTGGAACGCTCTGGGAGTCATCTTCCATCAAAATTAACTGACAACCCTACAGTTTGGAAATAAAGCAACAGACCTCTCAGTTATCAGTGATTTAGAAAAAGAATCGTAAATTATTCCAAATGAAGGTGGAAGGAGGGAAATTAGAATGACAAGAATAACTACTAATGAGGAAGAGCAAAAATGAGAGAGAAATCAACAGAGCCAAAAAGATTCATTCCCCAAAACATCAATCGGCCTTGTAAACCCTGGGCGCAGCAACCAGGGGTATAAGAAAGAGGCAGACTTCACCATTATAGGGACACCACAGCAGATCCTATAGATTTTGTTTTGTGGGGTTTTTTTGTTTTTTTTTCTGGCCATGCCTGCAGCACACAGAAGTTCCAGGATCCTCAAACCCTCACCACAATAATAACAACGTGGGATCCTTAACCCACTGAGCCACAAGGGAACTCCCCTACGTTTTCTGTTTGTTTGTTTGTTTTTTGTTTTTTTGTCTTTTGTCTTTTTAGGGCCACACCCATGACATGTGGAGGTTCTCAGGCTAGGGGTCTAATCAGAGCTACAGCTGCTGGCCAACGCCACAGCCACAGCAACGCGGGATCCAAGCTGCGTCTGTGACCTACACCACAGCTCATGGCAACGCCGGATCCTTAACCCACTGAGCAAGGCCAGGGATCGAACCCGCAACATCATGGTTCCTAGTCGGATTCGTTTCCGCTGAGCCACAACAGGAACTCCGGAACTCCCCCACAGTTTTAAGTAAAGAACTTTATGGAGTTCCCATGGTGGCACATGGGCTCAGCAGCATCTCTGACCGTTAGGATGCAGGTTCGATCCCTGGCCTGGCACAGGGTGTTAAAGGACCCAGCGTTGCCGCAGCCGCAGCCACTGCATCCTACTCAGATCTGATCAGCCTAGAAACTCCATATGCTGCAGGGAGGGCAAAAAAGAAAAAATTAATGCATAAATAAATAGAACTTTATGAACGATTTTATGCCATTAGAAAACGTAGATGATAGGGACAAAAATCCTCAAAAATACAATCTACCAAAATGATAGAGATAAATATAGATAAATCTTGGAGTTTCCGTCATGGCTCAGCAGTAATGAACCTGACTAGTATCCATGAAGATGCAGGTTGGATCCCTGGCCCTGCTCAGTGGGTTAAGGATCTGGCATTGCTGTAAGTTCTGGTGTAGGTCGCAGACACGGCTCGGATCTGGTGTTGCTGTGGCTGTGGTAGAGGCAGCTGCAGCTCTGATTCGAACCCTAACCTGGAAACTTCCATATGCTGCGGGTGTGGCCCTAAAAAGCAAAAACAAAGCCAAAAAAAATTGGAATTGTCATACATACTAAATACGTTGAAGCTGTGCTTTAAAATTTGACCCTGAAGTGAACTCTGCATCTGGAAATGTGTCTGGTGAATGCTTCTCAACAAGCACGTCCTCATGAGACATACACCCTCCCAGACACACAGCAAACTTACCCCGGCTACTCCAGAGAGCAGGGAAGGGAAGGGTTCCTCTCCCCGGCACATCTGACTAGGCCACATAAAAGCTGATGGAGTTCCTGTCGTGGCTCAGTGGAAACGAATCTGACTAGAAACGATGAGGTTGCGGGTTTGATCCCTGACCTCACTCAGCAGGTTAAGGATCCGGCGTTGCCGTGAGCCATGGTGTAGGTGGCAGACATGGTTCGGATCTGGCATTGCTATGGCTGTGGTGTAGGCCGGTGGCTACAGCTCCGATTCGACCCGTAGCCTGGGAACCTCCACATGCCGCAGGTGCGGCCCTAAAAAGACAATACACAAAAAAAAAAAAAAAAAAAAGCTGAACTGATACCAAAACCTGGCCAGGGAACTAACAAATATAGAACTCACAGGGAGCTGTTTTTCTGTTCTCGGTTTTCCCAAACAAAATATTTGCAAACAACATTCATCAGTATCTAAAATGGGTAATACATGCAGGTATTTTTTCTTCAGGAATGCATGACTGGTTTCATCCTCAAAATCCAATCAATATAATTGAAATATTAAAAGATGAAAAAGGGAGTCCCACTATGGTGCAGCACGTTAAGCCTCTGGCGTTGTCTCTGCAGCAGCATGGGTTCCCACCCCTAGACCAGCACAGTGGGGTCAGGATCCGGTGTTGTCACAGCTGCTACCAAAGTCACAGCTGTGGTTTGGATTCTATCCCTGGCCCGGTGACTTCACATACTATGGGTGCAGCCAAAAAAAAAGAAAAAAAAAGATTAAATAGGAAAAAAAAATAATTATGGAGTCCCCTGGTAGCTCTAGTAGGTTAAGGATCCAGTGTTGTCACTGCTGTGACTCTGATCACTGGTTCAATCCCTGGTCCAGGAATTTTGGTATGTCATGGGGGAGGCCAAAAAAAAAAACACATCATACCAAAAGATGAAAAGCCTTTGATTAAATATATCACCAATTTATAATTTAGAAACTCAGAAATAAAAGAGCATAGACTATCATTTATCAAAGCATCTTAAAAAATCTACAATAGAAATCTTTTTTTTTTTTTTTGGTTGTTCCTGTAGCATATGGAAGTTTCCCAGCCAGGGATGTAACCTGAGCCACAGCAATTACAATGCCAGATCCTTAACCCAGTGAGCCACCAGGGAACTCCAAAAATCTTTTTTTTTTTTCTTGAGAGTTAAGTTTTATTTGGGGCAAAATGAGGACTTAAGCCAGGACACAGCATCTCAAGGAACCCTGAGAAAAATCACTCCTCAGAAATCATTTTTTAAAGGTAAAAAGTGTGAAATCTTCCTTTGCAATTAGGACTGAGTCAAGAATGTTCTCTGCTACCATTCTACTCAGCAGGGCACCGGAAGAAAACCAGGCAATCAATTATGTTTTTAAAAAAGTAGTAGGCACTGAGGGATGGAGTAAAACTCTAGTGCTCACGAGTACAAAACTGTATGCATGGAAAATCCAAAATTATATTAAGTACCTATCCCTCTGATTTGAAAATACTCACCTAACATCACTAGGTGCCTCATCAATATACAAAAATCAGCTGCATTTCAGACGCCCAGTCTTGGACCAGGAGGAAAGAGAGGTAGGTCCGCTCACCTTGCCCCCGTAAAACAGCGCAAAACTCCCAGCACTAATACACAGCAGAACACAGCCCCATCTCCTTTTATTGTGTGTTATGCTACTGCACTTCACAGATATTGAGTTTTTGTTTTTGTTTGTTTTACAAATTGAAGGTTTGTGGCAACCTGCTATTGAGCAAGTCTATCAGTGCCATTTTTCCAAAGCATTACTTTTAAATTAAAGCATGTACAGTGCTTTTGTGTCTTTTTGTTTGGTTTTTTGTTTTGTTGAGTTTTTCACTTTTTTTAGGGCCGCACCGGTGGCATATGGAAGTTCCTAGGCTGAGGGTCGAATCGGAGCTGCAGCTGCCAATCTACACCACAGCCACAGCAGAGTGGGATCTGAGCCGCATCTGAGACCTAAGCCACAGCTCCTAGTAATGCCAGATCCTCAACCCACTGAGTGGGGCCAGGGATCGAACCCTCATCCTCATGGATACTAGGCGGGTTTGTAACCTGCTGAGCCACAGCAGAAACTCCCAACATTGGTTTTTTACACATAATGCTATTGCACACTTAATAGACTACACCAAGTGTTGGTTTTTTACACATAATGCTATTGCACACTTAATAGACTACACCACAGTGTAAACGTTAACTTTTATAAGCACTGGAAGAGAAAATATCTGTGTGATTCACTTTCTCATGGTATTTGCCTTAGAGCTGTGGTCCACACCCGAGCCACGGTATCTCTGTACTCTGAAGAGCAGGGAGAAGGCAGCAGAAAAGGCACGAAGTCTGCTAAGACCCCAGGAGTGACACAGTGGCTTTTAAAGGGGCCCGAGCCCCCCTCCCGCCCACCTGGCAGGAAGGCGTCAGCAAAGTCCTTCTATAACAAAAGATTTACTTACCTAAGACCCAGAGCCTCATAACATAATGTCCAGGTCTCCACTGCAAAGAGCGTTTGCCTTCACAAAAGCCAGGAAATTTTCATCCTGAGTGAGAAATAAAGATTGTTAACAGATACTAACACTGAGATGACACAGATACTGGGATTATCTAACAAGGATTGTAAAACAGCCATGATAAAAATGCTCTGGGGAGCAATTACACACTCGCTTAAAGCAAATCTAAAAAACAAAACAAAACAAAACAAACCAGAGAGTCTCAGCAAAGAAAGAGAAGATGTAAAGAACACAAGGGAAATTTCAGCTCTGGAAGATGCAATCAACAAAATAAAAGGCTCCGTGGACGGATGGGCTCGAGAGCAGAAGGCAGATGACAGAGGAAATAGTGGTGTAGGAGACAGCGACAGAAACTACTCCATCTGAGCAACGGGAAGCCCGTGTTCTGGAAAAGCAGATAAACAGGGTCATAAAGCTCTCCCATCGCTGGGATCTGGGTCCCAGCAGCAGAGGAAAACCATTCAAGAACTAGTGGCTGAAATTTCCCCCAAACTTGGCAAAAGGCATAAATCAATGCCTTCATGAAACTCAGTGAACCCCAAACAGGATAAGCCCAAAGAAATCCATGCCAAGACGCATCACCGTCCAACAAAAGAGGAAGTTCCTGGAGTGCCCATCGTGGCACAGCAGAAATGAATCTGACTAGGAACTGTGAGCTTGCGAGTCCGATCCCTGGCCTCGCTCAGGGGGTTAAGGATCCGGCGTTGCCGTGAGCTGTGGCGTAGGTCACAGACTTGCCTTGGATCCTGCATGGCTGTGGCTGTGGCGAAGGCTGGCAGCTGTAGCTCCGATTCGACCCCTGGCCTCGGAACCTCCATATGCTGTGGGTGTGGCCCTAAAAAGCAGAAGAAAAAAAAAAAAGAGAGAGCAAGTTCCTTGAATGTTGTGAGACAGAAATGCCACTGCACTCCCAAGGGAAAAACCCAGTCAAATGACAAAGGACGTAGCAGAAAAGGGAAGGCAGGAAGGAAGTGGCACAACACTCGCCAGGGGCCGAAAAGAAATGAACCATCGACGCCCAGTTCCATACGTAGAGACACCACCCTTCAGGAGTGAAGGGAAACAAACATTCCAGGCGGGAAGGCAGACTGGACGATTTACCACAAGCAGACCTACCTACATGCATGGGCCCGGGAAGCTCTGGCCCCAGAAAAGGGAGGAGTCTTGGAACACCAGGAAGCAAGGAAGAAGACTGGGAAAACCCAGCTGTGCACGGGGCACAGTACGCCCAGTCCGCCCACTTATTTTTCCTCCACGAGCACTGGCTTCACATGGTTTTCGAATTCAGAGGCAGCGAAACTCAACGCATATGTGTTGTCAGCCCAGGATGTTGGCATCTTTTGTTTTTGCTTTTGTAATTTCAAGGCCACACTCGAAGCACATGGAAGTTCCCAGGTCAGGACGGCGTCTGAGCCACAGGTGAGACCAAACACCACAAAAGTGGCGACATCAGACCCTGTCACCCACTGCACCTGGCTGGGGGTCTCACCTGCACCTCCGCAGTGACCTGAGCCTCTGCAGTCAGATTCCTTTTTTTTCTTTCTTCTTTTGAGAGCCACACTTGCAGCATATGGAGGTCCCCAGGCAAGGGGTCAAATCGGAGCTACAGCTGCCGGCCTACACCACAGCCACAGCAACATGGGACCTGAGGCATATCTACAACCTACACCACAGCTCACAGCAACGCTGGATCTTTAACCCCCTGAGCGATGCCAGGGATCCAACCTGCAACCTCGTGGATACCAGTTGCGTTCGTTACTGCCCAGCCGCAATGGGAACTCTTGCAGTTGGATTCTTTTATTTTTTTTTCTGTCTCTTGTCTTTTTAGGGCCGCACCCACAGCATGTGGAGGTTCCCAGGCTAGGGGTCAAACTGGAGTTGTAGCTGCAGCTGCCACAGCCACAGCAATACAGGATCCGAGCCACGTCTGCAGCCCACACCACAGCCCATGGCAACGCCAGATCCTTAACCCACTGAGCGAGGCCAGGGATTGAACCCGGGTCCGCATGGATACTAGTCGGGTTCATTAACCACTGAGCCACAAAGGGAACTCCTGAGGTTGGATCCTTATTAACCCACTGCACCATGGTGGGAACTCCAGCATCTTTCATTTATCTACTAGCATTTAAAAAAAAACAAGAATAAATTAAAGTTTTGCTTCCGTTCCCAGAGCTTGCACGGTGACGAGAGATGTCTGAATTCCATGCAGAGCCCTTCGGGCAATCAAGAACCATCCACAGCCATGCCCTCATTGTGAGGCCAAATAAACCCTAGAATATGCCCAAACGCAGATTCTACGTGGGTTTTTTTTAACTCTTAAAAGGATAAACTGAACCACAAAGTCACTGATTCAGCTTCCAAAACAGTCACAGTCTTGAAAGAAAGGAAAGCGAAGCTGCATACTCAACAATGTAACTTTCACATGCCCTGGATGGTGAATCCAAACCAGCCCTCAGTCAGGTGGACTAGCAGGGACCAGCCGTCCTCAAAGATCTAAGAGGCGGCAAGGAGGGGACGGGGTGTGTCCTCACAGCCCTGCTTAATACAGCCGCCCTGGGCCCTGTGAAACTCAACGGCTCAAGGGTGTTTGAGGGTGGGAGTTCCCTAGAGCCACAGTGAGTTCAGGGCCTGGCTTTATTACGGCTGTGGCTCAGGTCGCAGCTGTGGCATGGATGTGATCCCTGGCCCCAGAACTTTTACATGCTATGGGCATGGCCAAGGCAAAAAAAAAAAAAAGGGAGGCGTTTGATGGTGGAGTGCCACGACTCCACCCAGCGCTCGCGGCCCTCACAGCTGCTGCGCTGGATGGGTACCTGGCCTAGGAGAGAACTAGGCTGCTTTTGGCCACGTTAATGCGGCTGTGGGCCTGGTAAAGACGCAGGAGCTCTTCCTTGTCGAGGAGGGACCGCAGTACACGTTCGCATTTGGCCCAGAGACAAGTCCGCCCGCCCTCTTTCACAGCACAGTCCAGAGATCCTCGGGATTGGTCCGCAAGGCTGACGAGTTTGCTCACTGGGCCTGATGAGCAGCGGGTGGGAGTGCGCTGGCTGCTCTGGGACAGACTCCATATGCCAGGGGTGCTGGGAGGTTTTTTTCAATTTTCCTTTTCCTTTTTTTTTTTTTTTTTTGGTTTTT
>PVHT020000439.1:531600-549249 GCA_004024745.2 Catagonus wagneri | reverse complement strand
TCCTGCACAGCTGGCCTCTCGGGGCGGGGGGGAGGCTGGGATTTGGGCCGAGATGCAGGGGGACCACAGGGCCTGCAAGGGTGGGTGGGAGGGCGGTGTGAGGCGGTCAGGGTGAGGGAGTGCAGGGGCTCAGCCCGGAAGACACAGCCCCCCCAACTCCCCTGTCCTGACCCCCAGGAGGCTCCGAGGATGGGCTCACGGAATCAGGCCTGCAGAGGGGTAAGGAGGGTCTGTGGCAGAAGGTGGTGGGAGGTGCTCAGTCCTGTCCTAGCTCGGCCACCTGCTCAGGGAACAGCCTGAGAAAGTCCCTTCTCCCTGAGACCAACCTCTCTGACTGCAAAGCACAAGAAGGCTGCTCAGACACCACCTGGGGGATGGGCGGCGTCTGAGGCCTCCTCCCTCAACTCAGGGGCACGCAGCTTCCCATGGAGCAGTCATGGCTTTGGGAAAGAACAGGGCTTGGAAGTCACACTGTCCTGCTCCTCCCCAGCCTTGGGGTCATGGACAGGCCAGGTTCCTTGAGGAGTCCGAGGTCACCCTCTGCACAGGAGGCCTCCTGCCACCTCGCTCAACATGAAAGCCTGCCGCACAGGGCCTGGCCCTGCTTCGAGCTCGGGAAGGCCAGAGCCCTCGCTCCTGCCAGACGCACACACTTCCTTTCCACACTGACCCCATGGGAGGTGCCGGGCCTCGGCAGATGGAGATGGATCTGCGCTGGGCTAGCAGGGGAGCAGGGATTGGGTCTGATGGACAGGTCTCTGCACCGGGTTCGGCCTGGAGGCCATAGCACCAAAAAAAGAAATAATTTAGAAAAATACGAGAGGAGTTCCCTTGGGATGCAGCAAGTTAAGGATCCAGCATTGTCACTGCCGTGGCTGGGATGGCTGCTATGGCACCGTTTCACTCCCTAGCCCAAAAACTTCCACATGCCAAGTGAACAGCGGGGAAAAAAAAAAAAAAAAAAAAAAAAAAATATATATATATATATATATATATATATATTTACATACATTTTACATACATGGCCCTGGGTTCCAATTTCTCTGCCATCCAGCCTGGGTGACCTGGGGCTTATGACTTTCTCTCTGTGCCTCAGTTTCCACATCTGTAAAATGGGTGGGTGCGTAGAGGAGACAAATGCACAGACCCCAGCCTGGGCCTGGCACGCAGTATGTATGTGCTCAATTAAATGGCTCATGACGTCACTGGTGCCCCAGGCCTCCCGTGGTACCTGCACCTTCTGATCGGGGTCTTGCTGGCTTCCGTCCTGCTGTTGCTCCTCCTCCTCTTGCTCCTCATCCGACAGCGGGGTCGGGACACACACAGGAAGCCAGGTGAGTAGGAAACAGGGGGACCCAGGCCCCTGGAGGCGGTGGGCTTAGGGCACCAGCCCAGAAAACCAAAGAGATGGCTGATGTCAGCGTAGAAAACTTCACCACCTCCCAGTGAAAAAAATCTAAAAAAGACATTAAATATGAAGGCAAATGTAGTATTCTATTAGAGTATCAGTTCGGCTTTCCCAAACTGCTAAACCTTTTGAAAACACACGCAAGTTTTATAGTCTATGGTTTAGATCTTTGTTTCATTTTCTAGGATGGTGGGAGGGGAATATGATCATTTTAGTTGGTAGGCCCGTGCAGATCTTAATCTCAGGGAAGGCTTCCAGGGTGGGTTGGAGACTGATTTCTAACTCCCGGCAGCAGCTGCAGCATCAGTGCCCAAGGACCGAGGCCAGCGGAAGAGGTAAGACGGCTCCCGAAGACCCGCACCCGCCCGCCGCTCCCGCACTGCCCCCTAACGCTCTCCTCGTCTGTCCTCCCCCAGCTCCGGCCCCACTGCCGAAGTCCAGGAGGAGAACTTGTGTAAGGGGAAGTGGGGAATGCGGGGTGCACTGGGGACCAGGGATTGGTTGGAAATGGTTCTGGGCTTCCGGGTGAGCTGGAATGTGGGATACAGTGTGTGGCTTCAACCCCATCCCTCGTGCTCTCTGGGCCTCTGCTGTGGGAGATCTCAGGGACTCTTGGCAAGAGGTGGGACCCCCTCATTCTGTCCCCACCAGATGCTGTCGTGAAAGACACACGGCTGGAGGATGACAGCCAGAGGGACGTTCAGGTGAGTTCCCGGGGTCCTGACCAGCGCACCCACACCTCCTCATGCTGGCATTAAATCCAGTAGACACTGCACCTTCGGGCTACTCAACAGCTGCAGCCTCTCCCTTCTGGAGGCAGGCTGTCCTCTGGGCTGCTGCAGCTGCAGCCCGGACCCCTATGCTGCCCTCCTCCGACCTTCAAGTCGTTGAACGGTGAGCTGGCAGGTCTAATCTGTGCCCCGCACAAAGAGGCTAAACCCAAGTCCTGGGCCTGGAGAGAGGCCCGAGTGGGCAGCTCCTAAAACCCACCAAGGGTCCAAGAGGACCCCCGTGCAGCCCTCGGCTGTCCATCCCATTTGTGCGGGCCCCAGCAATGCACCTCAACCCTTTGCCAACTCGGGTGAGGATCAGCTCTTGTACACACCCTAGTGCACGCATCTAACTCTCCCGTGGGTGCCCCGGTCCTGCCTCCAGTCCCATCTGGAGGCAGGAGGAACTCACGAGGATCTCAACCGCACAGCCCTCCGCCCTGACGCCCGAAGATACAAACTAAAGAAGGGCACCCCTCACCCCTTGCGCAGAGCCCGATGACTAAGGTTCAGGGAGTACATCCTTCCCCCCGGGGGGCCCCAGGCTCCTCCCCTCCCCACTCCCACGTCTCTCTCCACCACTGCAGGCTGCCGATTCAGAAGGCCCCCAGGATGTGACCTATGCCCAGCTGAATCACATGACCCTCAGAAGGGCGACAACTGCAGCCCCTACCTCCCAGCCAGGGGAGCACCCAGATGGGCCCAGCATGTATGCTGCTCTCGCCATCCGCCAGCCCACGAAGGACCCGGACCCCAGGGACTGAATCTCAGGGGTCCCAAGAGGCACAGGAGCTGCCCCCATGAATGCTGAGCTTTTTAACTCCCCCCAGTCAGCCTGGAGTCCTGACATGAGCCACCAGGAGCTTCTAGGCCATCCAGGAACCCCGCGGACATAACTAAGTTCATCTTATTTCTTGCCCCCTACCGAGGCCACTCAACTGACCTCTAGGGCCCTTGGAACTGCCTTCCACACCCTGGGGTGAGACGAGGGAGAGCCTATCATCCAGCCCAAAGCTGCAAAGACTTGGATTCTGCTGCAGGCTTCAAAGCCACTTAAGCAAAGGACCCTGCCTGAGCCCTCTACATGACGCTGGCCACTTAAATGACGCTGGAATCCCAAAGCCCCCAGACGGGGACTAGCGTGCAAGCCGCAGCAGCCACCCAGAGGTTGCTCAATTCCAAGGGCTTCTCATTTTCGGAGACCCAGCCCTTTCCTTCCCTGCCGGCGGCTTTATGAGGCAGAGAAAAGGGAAGCCTGCCTCCCTCATGACCCTGAATGTCCTCACACCCCAAACGCAAGCAGGGGAGACAAGGTTCCCTTCCTGCCTCCCCACCCCTCACGCCAAGGCTTGCTGCATATCCTTCTATTTTAAAGAACCTTCCCCACAGCACGGGTGTGGAGATGGGTCAGGACACAGCAGCCCAGGCACAAGGAGACAAGGGCCAGCATCTAGGTGGTCTCCACTACCTGAACAAAGCTAAGTGGGCCCCAGCCCGCGCCTCCACTACAGGCCACATGTTCAGAGCAGTGAGGGAAAGTGAAAGACACCGACAAACACCAGTTCCCAAATGCCGATCTCAATTTTTTATTATCTGATTGGAAAACTAGACAATGCACCAGCCCAGCAGCAGTGGGCTTAATCCTCCTCCTCGTCATCGCCAGCTCCAGCCCCACCCTGACCCTTCTTGGCGTTCTTCCTCTTCACGCGGCCTGGGCGGCCGCCCCCGTACGGGGAGCGGAGGGAGAAGTCAATGTGCTTCTGGGAGTCCAGGCGGACGATGAAGGACGGGATGTTCACCACCTGCTTGCGGACCCTGGGGGGGGAGGGGGAGCAGGTGAAGGGGGGACAGGACTGCCTGTGCTCTGCAGGCGACAGGCTTGGTGCTGCAGCTGCACTGCCCCTGAAGCAATAAACAGCAAGTCCCGATTCCGAAGACTGCCGTGTGTTCTGGAGAGCTCCTGGGCATCACCTAGCTCACGAAGTGCCCTTGCGTTCACACTTTACAGAAGCGGAGAGAAACTCAGATGAACCCCTAAGACCAGAGAGTGAGTGAGGTGACAGCACATAAACCCAAGATCTGCTTTTCAAATAAGCACTGATCACTGAGCTTTATCAGGTGCGGTTTCACTGTCCTCGAGACAGCAACCAAGAATAGGTTCTATGAAATCATTTCAGACAAAAAATGCAGCGTAGGAGTTCCCGTTGTGGCTCAGTGATTAACACACCAGACAAGTATCCATGAGGATGCAGGTTCCATCCCTGGCCTCACACAGGAGGTTAAGGACCCGGCGTTGCTGTGGCTTGTGGTGTAGGCCATCAGCTGCAACTGATTGGAGCCCTAGCCCAGGAACTTCCATATCCCTTGAATGCAGTCCTAAAAAGGGGGGAAAAAAAGAAAAAGAAATGAGGCTCTAGGTCCTGTTTCACAGGGCTGATCAAAGGCTCAGGCAGAAATCACTATGCATGTATCTTGCCCACTTACCACACAGCTCCCCGTGAAGGGTGCCCATTTCACAGAAAAATGGAAAGACCCATCTACCCTCTGAACGCCCTTTTGGTCGCACCATCGCCACCAAGGGCACAGACCTTGAACTGTGTGCTGAACTCACAATTAGCTGTGGCCAGCAGGGCCCACCAGAGAGCCAAACCCACCCTGGTCAGGTGAGGCCCAATGGCTTCTCTCAACGAGTGACGCCAAGAGCTATTACCTGTCCAGCTACCTGCATGCCTGGTATAAGCTTTCACAAGGTGTACGGCTTCAGCCGCAGTGACCCTTGCGCTGGGCTACAGGGGTGAGGCTCCCCCCGACTCCCCCATGAGCTGTTTGTAGGGATCAATCTGCACCCTCAGGGTGAGCTCACAGCTTCATCACCTCCGAGGGCTGCACAGAAGACAGGGACAGCAGGCTCAGTGAGGACAACCATCAGAGGGGCTGGGGTGGGGAGGTTCGGAGCACAAGGGTTACCTGATGTGGCGCTGGCGGATCAGCACTCGGGCGTGGTGGATGGACTTGGCCAAGCCCAGCTTGAAGACCTGGGTCTGCAGGCGTCTCTCCAAGAAATCCTCAATCTTCAGGCCCAGGATGTAATCCAGCTTCATTTTGCCCTCATCCAGCACGCCGATGCGGACAAGTCGCCGCAGCAGAGCGTTGCCTGAAAAGAGGGGAAGGAAGCAATGATCCAGCATTCTGACGTTCTCAGACTTCTCAGATTCAAATCCTCCACCATCATAGCAGTGGCACAAAGTAGGAAGAGCCAATTCTGATACAAGATTCAATGAACTAATGCATGAGCCACTGTGACTCATGAAATCCTTACTCCTCTAACAACGCAAGCATAAAATAACCCAGCAGGTGTCAGCTTCTACCTTTCACCCAACTCCAGGCTCAGGAGGCCTTGCCACCTGCCTGAAGGCATCCAAAGCCCAAGGTGCCTCTAAATCCCCGTGTGGCACAGGGGGTTAAGGATGCAGCGCTGCTGCGGGTGTGACACAGGCTGCAAATAGGGTGGGGGTTTGACACCTGGCCAGGGAACTTCCACATGCCATGGCTGCATCCCAGACAAAACAGAAACCAAAAAAACTACAAAGGGGCAACCTGTCTCCCAAGGTAATCACTGGGCTCATCACCACCACAAAGAATTACTGCCAACACTGACTCTGGGGTCAAAGCACCATTACCCTCCGGCCCCCTCTCCCTCCCTCACCCCCAGGCAAAGCTTGAAGGAAAGCTGGCTGATTTTGCTGATTCACACTATCTTTCCCAAACCCCCAAACCCTATGTCATAATATGCACTTAATAAATGCTGAACGTAAGAAAAGACACAAGGATATTCTCCCATATACAACTGCATAAAAATATCCCAGGAATAAATCTGACCAAAGAAGTGAAAAGCCTGAAAACTGAAAACTCGACAACACTAATCAAAGAAATTAAAGACACAAATAAGTGGAATGATAGTCTGTGCTCATCGACTAGAATAATAGTGAAACTGGACCCGCCCTCAAAATGGACTTAAATGTAAGGCCTGAAAGAAGCAGTAAGCTCCCTGACTTAAATCTAGGGGACGATTTCTTTGATTAGACACTAAAGCAAAGGCAACAGAAGCAAAACCCAAAAGTGGGACTACACCAAACTAAAAAGCTTCACAAAGCAAAAGAAATCAACAAAATGAAAAGGCAGCCTACAGAATACAAGAATTTGCAAATCATGTACCCAATAAAGGTTTAATACCTAAACTACATAGAACTCCTACAATAGCCAAAAAAAGAAAGAAAAGAAACAAAAAACCCCACAAAAACCAGGCTCAGTTTAAAAATGGGAACCTGAGTAGACATCGTTTCCCAAAGACATACAGATGGCCCACAGGCACATGAAAAGTTGCTCATCACTTATCAGGGAAACGCAAATCAAAACCACTACTAGAAATCCTAAAAGTCCCTATCATGAGAAAGTTTTGTTTAGAACTACGTATTGGTTACAGATGTTTACTAGGCTTATTGCAGAAGTCATTATTTCACAATAAGTACCAGGTGATTCTGTTGCAAATAAACTAATATACTGCTTCAGTCAGTTATAAATTATACCTCAGTTTTTAAAAGACCACTATATTCAAAAAGTAACACAAGGTGGAGTCCCAGTCATGGCTCAGTGGTTAACGAATCTGACTAGGAACTATGAGGTTGTGGGTTCGATCCCTGGCCTTGCTCAGTGGGTTAAGGATCTGGCACTGCCATGAGCTGTGGCGTAGGTCGCAGACGCGGCTCGGACCCCGCGTTGCTGTGGAGAAGGCCGGCAGCTACAGCTCCTGTTAGACCCCTAGCCTGGGAACCTCCATACACCATGGATGCAGCCCTAGATAAGGCAAAAAGACAAAAAAAAAAAAAAAAAAAAAAGTAACACTAGGAGTTCCCGCCGTGGTACAGCAGGTGCTGTCTCTGCAGAGTCACGTGGGTTCGATCCCTGGCCGGAGAGAACTTCCATATGCCACCAGTGCGGTGAAAGGGAAAAAAAAAGGAACATCCAATGATAAACGAGCAAGTTTAGGACTGTCTAACAGTTTGAACACTTAACACCTTTTCGTTCTGTGAACTTTTTTTTTTTTTGCTGTTAACCCACTGAGCAAGGCCACGGATCAAACCCGCAAACTCATGGTTACTAGTCAGGTTCCTTAACTGCTGTGCCACGACAGGAACTTAAACCACCGACATCCTTAAAAAAGCAACCATGGGGGAGTTCCCGATGTGGCACAGGGGGTTAAGAAGCGACTGCAGAGGTTCTGGTCCATGTGTTGACAATCCAAGCTTTTCTCAATCTCCGATGTATATTACCACTCGCATTTAATATTGAGCAGTGTAAAAGCACTTCCTTCCTTACAGGTCAGGAGAAAAATCCAACTAGCAATCCCAGGTGTCCAAGGAAGCCCAGTTGAATTCCCAGCCCCTCCTGCCTCTCACGAGAAATCAAGATTTCCTAGGCTCAGGCCAAAAGCAGTATCAGGATGATGCCTATGAGGCAGCCAATTGTAGTGATAACTAAAAACAAACTATAAGCACTTTAAGTAAATCTCATCTCAACAAAAACTGTTACATAAAAAGCAAACAAACAGGATATAAAACTATCTACAGCCAGATTCCCATTTGTTAAGATCAGAAACTGTACTGTTACCTCCTGCACATTCAGCATACAATATACAACACAGGGCTAACAAGGAAATTTACTGATTACTTCTCATATTTAGATACTGTTGCAGCTTTTGGCTATGTTCCCTAAGCTTCCTTTGCAATTCTTATTGCATCCCCATCGCTGAGGTCACCTGGACTCTGGAGCCCGCCCTCCAGTCCGACTCTGGTGGGAGGCCTCTGGCCATTTGCTCATCCGAAATAAAGATTATTAGTAGCCCCTACATTGTGCAGATTAAACAATGGACGCCAAGAGCTTAGAAAAAGACATACAGCGAGTGTTATAAAACACCAGCTTTTAGTATTTTTTGCTGTCTGACAATCTAAGAGGACCTACTATAATTGGAAGTATCACGGCAACTGTTGCTTTTGAAACCACTCCATTAACTTCGTTTCATAATATATTTAAGTTCTTCAGAGTCTAAAAGACAGTTTTGTTCTGCATACTTTACAATTTACTTAGCTTTAGCTTTAAAATTACAATGTGATCTGTACGTTTCCCCTCCAAAACATTACCTGAAATGTTTTGGTTTTTTGGCTTTTTAAGGCTGAACCCGAGGCATATGGATGGACGTTCTCAAGCTAGGAGCTGAATTGGTGCTACATTCACGATTCTGCCAGCCACAGCCACACCGGATCTGAGCCTTGCCTGTGACCTACACCACAGCTCATGGCAATGCCAGATCCTTAGCCCACTGAGCAAGGCTATCCCACATCTTCATGGATACTAGTGCGGCTGGTTTCCACTGAGCCACAACAGGAACTCCTGAAATGTTCCTCCCCGTGAAATCCACAGGTCCTCTCCTGTTCAGGCCTTGGCTAAACGTCCTTGATCAGTGTTATATCAGGCACATGTACACTCTCAAACGCCCTTCCTGTTAGAAGTAGCCAACATTTCAGATACTTCACTGTCTATTCCCACCACCAGCGAACAAGACACAGAAGGAGCAGTAAGTACTGTTTTGGTATAACCAAGCGCCCACACTTGCTTGGCACTGCCCGTTCTAATTAAGGGAAAACTCAAGTCCAATGCGCAAGTAAACCAAAGTCACACCTAAAAAGGGCTGGGATTTGGATCCAGGCCCACCTTCCTAGCCCAGGGTTCCAATTAAAGGCTGGCTCCACCTGCTCCACCTAACACCTCCGGTTGTTGAACTAGTCTAGAAAAAACAGCAGAGCTCTGCACCTCATCGTTTTTCTGCGGGATCCCATACACACCTTCAAAAAGACGCCGCGGGTCTTTCTCATCCAGCGTCAGGAGCTCCCGGGCAGCCTTGCGGATCTTGGCCAGAGTAAATTTGACCCTCCAGACCTCACGTTTGTTCCGGAGCCCATACTCGCCTGCAAAAAATGAACGAATAGGCTCAGTCCCACAGACTGGTGAAAGCGTTAAGACTGGTGGCTTCGGGGTACAGAAAAATCACAAGACTGGTCCCTCTGAAGAGGCAGGGGGACACACCACAGGATTCGAAAGTAATGAACAAGTGGGCAGCCTCACGCACGTGCTAGCGTCCTCCGGCCCGGGAAGCAGAAACCTGGCCTTAACTACTCACCGATCAACTTCAGCTCTTGGTCGAGGCGAGACTTCTCGAAGGGTCTCCGCGGGGTCACATAGGTCTTGCGACAAACCCAGCTCCGAGCAACCGGCATGCTGGCGCTGCTCGCCCGTCTGCCCCTATGCGGGAAAGAGAGCGGCCCGTGAGGACTCCGCGCAGCGCCTGCGCAGTCCCACAACCACGCTAAGACCTCGTGGCGTCGGGGGAAGATCTCGCGAGAATCTCCCCTGAAACTTTTATAAGCAGTACCACCTCCACTACTCTCCAACCACCCTCACCTCACCTCCAACTTTTTTAGCGTACTCACTAAAACTCGAATGGCCCACGAGACCTTACAACCCACACCTGGACTAAAGAGCACCTCAGCGTCCCTCACCGATAAACAGGCTCCGGAACTGAGAAAGAGGGGCGCGCGTTCGCCGGCCAGGGTCTTATAGTAACGCTTCCGTCTCCTGACGTCAGCACGCACAGCGCAAGCCTCTACCAATCAGAAAAGGCGTTGGCGGACGGAAAAAAGCAGTCGAGACGTGAGGTTGGGCTAGAGTGGCATACTGAAATGGGAGGACCTGGTCTAAATCCGATGACGGGATCGGAACACAGTCCCTTGAGAAGCGAAGGCGGCTCTCCGCCTGCGAAGGGTAACTTAAACCCTGTCAGCTAGCCAGCGAGTCGCGGTATAAAGTTGCAGTTACCGCTACCACCATGAAACTAAAGCCGGCTCTAACTCTGTGAAAACATCCACAGAGAGCTGCGCGAAACAAAAGTTCCTGCCAATAAATGCTTTTATATCCATGAATGAAAAAAAAAAAAAAAAACAGTTATTTCAGAGTTCCCACTGTAGCTCAGCGGGTTAAGAACCCGACTAGGCTTCGTGAGGATGCGGGTTCCACCCCAGGCTTGGATCGGGGGTTAAGGATCCTGCGTTGCCGCAAGCAGCAGGGTAGGTCGCAGATGCGGCTGGAGGACTCCATCCGGCTGTGGTGTAAACCGGCACCCGCTGTTATGATTGGATCCTTAGGCTGGGAATTTACATATGCCGCTAGTGTGGCGGTAAAAAGAAAAAAAAATGTGTCATTTAGTATCGGAATACTGCCAACCCGAAGCATAGCCAAAAACCAGCCTGCCCTTTTGAACTACAAACCTGTTTGAGGATAGAAGACAGAAATCGAGGATGCAGGGAGTTCCCGTTGTGGCTCAGCAGAAACGAATCTGACTAGTATACATGAGGGTGTGGGTTCAATCCCTGGCCTCGTTCAGTGGGTTAAGGATCCGGTGTTGCCCGTGAGCTGTGTGTGTAGGTCTCAGACTAGGCTCGGATCCCACATTGTTGTGGCTGTGGCCCCATAAGCCAGCTGCTGCAGCTCCGATTGGACCCCTAGCTTGGGAACTTCCAAATGCTGCAGGTGCGACCCTTAAAAAAAAAAAAAAAAAAAAGAGAGACTGAGGATTCAGAGAAGTTGCAGTTCTGGGACTTGCCTAGGGACACAGTTCCTGATATGAAAAGGATACACTTTTATACCCCGATAGGATTCCACTTTTGCCACCTTTGCTTTTTTTTTTCTTCTGTCTTTTTGCCTTTATCTAGAACCGCTCCTGCGGCATATGGAGGTTCCCTGGCTAGGGGTCTAACAGGAGCTGTAGCTGCCGGCCTTCGCCACAGCCACAGCAACGCAGGATCCGAGCCGCGTCTGCAGCCTACACCACAGCTCACAGCAACGCCGGATCCTTAACCCACTGAGCAAGGCCAGGGATCGAACCCGCAATCTTATGGTTCTTAGTCGGATTCGTTAACCACTGAGCCACTAAGGGAACTCCCGTGCCATCTTTGCTTTTGATAGACAATGTTGAAAAAGAGCTTGGTAGAAGTTGGGCCATACCTGGAATATTTAGCAGCTAGGGTCTCTGTCTACATGCCTCCCTCAGCATGGGCCTTATTAGTTCATTTCTGTAACAGGTATTAATTAAGCAGTGTAAGGAATTGTTTCGCATGACAGCGTGTAACCACTAATAAAACAACCCTTGTACTCATGAAGCTTTCAGTCTTAGGGGGAACAGGGGAAAAAATACAGTAGGTCATTTCAGAGTGGTGCTGTGAAGAAGATAAATGATAATGACTGATGGAAGATGGTCCTTTTTTTATTTGTTTTGTTTAGATTTTGTGACCATCATTTAATTAAATGAATAATTAGAATATCAATATTTAGATGGTACTTTGCCAGGGAAGCCATTTTAAGGTGATTTTTCGTTTTTTACTTGAGACCCAGTGATGAGAAAGCTTTGTGTCTCTTTTTCTTTTTTGCTTTTTAGGGTTGCACCTGAGGCATATGGATTTTCCCAGACTAGAGGTCTAATCAGAGCCATAGCTGCCAGCCTACACCACAGCAACCTGGGATCCGAGCCTCGTCTGCGACCTACACCACAGCTCACGGCAATGCTGGATCCTTAACCCACTGAGTGAGGCCAGGGATTGAACACGCAACCTCATGGCTCCTAATCGGAATCGTTTCCGCTGCGCCATCATGGGAACTTGTGTCTCTTTTTCAAAGACAGCAGTTTATATCCTGATGTTTTCTTTGGATTCCCAGAACATAGAAAATGCGAAAATTCTTGCTATATATTCTGCTCCTCCTAGGTGCTTTTGATCACCTGGAGGAACTTATCTTTTGTTTCTTGATCTCCTTTGTCGATTTCTTCCTATCAGACAACCCCTGGGAATATTTCCTCTACTCCTTTCTCTCTGGAATAATCCCATTCACATCAATGACTTTATCATTGTTAGATAATGTCTAATGAGCACTTTGAATGTGCTAGGCTTTGGGAGTTCCCTGGTGGCTCAGTGGGTTAAGGATTCAGAGTTGTCACTGCTGCAGCTTAGGTCACTGCTATGGTGCACTAACTTCCACATGCCATGGGTGCAGCCCCCCCCCCCAAAAAAAAGTGCTAGGCTTTGGGCTAAACACTCTATGTGTTTGCTTTTTTTTTTTATGTGACCCATGATTTCTATCACTAAAAATAATAACAGATGGCATTCTGAAACACTATGTGTCAGGCACTATTCTAACTTTACATATGTTAATTTACTTAGTCACCAATATTTATTTAAGGAGGACTCTCAGAGAAGATGCAGAACAGTACTATTCCCAATATCCAATTAAGGAGTACTAAGTACCATTATCAATCCTACTTTTTTTAAATTTTGGCCATGCCCATGGCATATAGAGATTTCCGGGCCAGAGATCAGACCTGCGACCCTTTTTTCTTTCTTTTTTCCTTCTAAGGCCACACTTGCTGTATATGGAAGTTCCAGGATAGGGAACTGTGCCTGCGCCACAGCTATAGCAATGCAGGATCCGAGCATCATCTGTCCAGTCCATTAATACCCCCTCAGAGCAGCAGTGCCAATCAAGCCTTCCCCTTATCATGTCACCCTACTCTATCCAGATGCATGGGTTGAAATTCAGCAATTGGAGTTCTCGTAGTGGCTCAGAGGAAATGAATCTGACTAGCACCCATGCAGCAGCTATAGCTGCTGGCCTAGGCCCAGAATGATGGAGAAATTTCTCCGAAGTGTTCAAGCTAGCACGTAAGGATTGCTGAATTCCTCTTTTTTTTTTGGTCTTTTTAGGGCTACATCCAAGACATATGGAGATTCCCAGGCTAGGGGTCCAATCAGAGCGGCAGCTACCGGCCTACGCCACAGCCTCAACAACACAGGATCCAAGCCGCATCTGTGACCTCCACAGCTCACGGCAACGCCCGATCCTTAACCCACCGAGTGAGGCCAGGGATTAAACCCACATCCTCATGGTTACTAGTTGGGTTTGCTACCACTGAGCCACAATGGGAACTCCAACCGTCCTTTATTGGATGTGTCTTTTTTAGTATTTTGTTACAGTAGTTTTTTGTTTATTTTTGCTTTTTAGAGCTCCACCCACATCACATATAAGTTCCCAAGCTAGAGGTCGAATGGGAGCTACAGCTGCTGGCCTATGCCACAGTCACAGGAACAGCAACTCGGGATCCAAGCCGCATCTGTGACCTATACCACAGATCAGGACAACGCCAGATTGTCAATCCCTGAATGAGGCCAGGGATCGAAACTGAATCCTCATGGATACTAGTTGGATTCATTTCTGCTGTGCCACAACAGGAACTCCAGAAGTTTTTAATTTTAATGAAGTCTAGCATATCTCTCCTTTCATGGATCATGCCTTTTTGTGCTCTAAAATGTCATCATCGCCATACCCAAAGTCATCTAGGTTTTCTGTCACCTCCCAGAAGTTCTACTGTTTTGAATTTCCCATTTAGGCCAATGATCCATTCTGAAGAATTCCCTGGTGGCGCAGCAGGTCAAGGATCCGGCATTGTCACTGCTATGATGTGGGTGGCGGCATTCCTTGGCCACGGGCGCAGCCAAGAAAAAAGTGATTCTCTAAACACCTGAATAAACACCACTCGGACCAAGGAAAAGACCACCCCGACATTCCCCGCCCCGCCCCAAACTCCTATCCTAAACCTGCAACACTCACTTCCTTCTTTTCTTCACACGCTATCTTTTTTTTTGTTTTTGCTTTCTGTTTAATTTTTTATCGTGGGAATCAGGGTTTTCTTCTGATTATAGGCGGAAATGTACTCAGTAAAATATTTGGAAAATAAATATTAAAAGTATAAAAATAAGAACCCATCACCCAAAGATAACTACCAGTAACAGTTTTTCCAGGTATTCTCTGCGTGTAGACATTCAAAATAGACACACATGTACATATAGCATGTGTATGTGTCAGCATAATTAATATGTATAATTCTGCAGCATGTAGAAGTTCCTGGCACAGGGATCAAACCTGTGCCACAGCAGTGACTTGAGCCACAGCAGTGGCAATGCCAGGTCCTTAACCACTAGGCTGCCAGGGAACTCCTATAATTATAAATCTCTACTTTATAAAATTATTTTTTTCATTATAGCTGGTTTACAGTGTTCTGTCAGTTTTCTACTATACATAATGGTGACCCAGTTAGACATGTATAGATTCTTTTTTCTTGCATTATCATGCTCCATCATAAGTGACTAGCACAAGCTATCTTTAGTTATGCCTTTGTATGCATCTGAAAGATCTTATAGGGGAGTTCCCTGGTGGTCGAGTGGTTAGGACTTGGCGCTTTCACCAGTGTGGCCTGGGTTCAACCTTTGGTACGGGAACTCAGATTCCACACCAAGCCACTGCATGCCACGGCCAAATAAAATAAAATATCTTGTAAAAGTCTTTTTCAAAAGGAAGTTTAGCACAATGGGAGAGCTCAGACCGGAGTTCTTCAGAGTCAGAAAGGCCAGGTTTTAAATCCCCACCCTGGAGTTCCTATTGTGGCTCAGTGGGTTAAGAACCCAACTAGTATCCATGAGGATGTGGGATCGATCCTTGGCCTCGCTCAGTAGGTTAAGGATCCTGCATTGCCATGAAATGTGGTGCAGGTTGCAGAAACGTCTCTGATCTGTCATTGCTGTGCCTATGGCTGTGGTGCAGGCTGGCAGCTACAGCTCCGATTCGACCCTAAGGCCAGGAACTTCTATATGCCGCAGGTGGGGCCCTAAAAAGAAAAATAAATCCCAGCCCGGCTCCCTACTCCACGCGTGATGTCAGGCAGGACATTTCCCCTTTTCCAGGTCTTTTCTTCATCTGTACCAACAGATGCAAACATCCAGGACTGTTGTAAGGATTCAAATCACAGCCTCCACTTTTATCCAACAAGTTTATTGAGACCTCTTGGGACCTAAGCCCTGTAGAAAACAGAGATGAATCCAGAAGGTCACCTTTAGAAATAGCTAACTATAAAAACAACACAGCCACTAAGTGCTTGGAAACAGGGAGGGACATCAGAAGGCTAGAGTGTTGGTAAATCTGGAATCAAAAACTAACCCCCAAGAGAGGCACGAGGGTGGTCAAGCCTCCCACGTGGAGATGAGCCGGGCACCATCTGGAAAGGCCCCTGCCAGGGACACGGCCACGTGCCCACGGGCCTCTGGAGCTCACTGCAGGCTGGCCCACTGCAGGGACGTGTAGACCACCTTACCATCGGGCTGCGGAGAGCAAAGGAGCAGCGTCTTTCTGACACTGGTGCCAAGGCGGCCGGCAGAAACGAGGTCCTGGAGTGGGATCGGGTCCCCGGGAGCCCAGCACTGAGCGATGTAGTGGGCGTGGAAACGGAGTGGGTCGCCTGGGTGGAGGAGAGAGGCAGTTCGCAGTTTCCAATGGCAGAGAGCTGGAAGGCACTAGAACCTCCTCACATAGGAGTTGGGGATGGTTCCAGCTATCACTGCCTATATTTTAGAAGATACCCTTCCAGATCCTGCTGTGGCTTAGCGGGTTAAGAACCCAATGTAAGTGTCCGTGAGGATGTGGGTTCGATCCCTGGCCTTGCTCAGTGGGTTAAGGATCCGGCGTTGCCATGAGCTGTGGTGTAGGTCGCAGACACGGCTTGGATCCCATGTTGCTGTGGCTGCAGCATAGGCTGGCAGCTGTAGCTCCTATTAGATTCCTAGCCTGGGAAGCTCCATGTGCCACAAGTGTGGCCCTAAGAAGCAAAAAAAAAAAAAAAAAAGCCAAATAACTGACTATATCATTGTCATGATCTAAAAACCAGAACCACAAAGTCAGTCAAAGCCATGAGGAACTCAAAAAGGGTATCATATAAATATCCAGCAAGAAGGGACTCTAACAGACTAAAAGAAGAAAACAATTTTTCTTTTTTGGCTGCACCCACAGCACGCTAGAGTTCCCAGGCCAGGGCTAAACCCAGGCCACAGGAGCAACTCAAGCCACAGCAGTGACATTGCTGGATCCTTGACCTGCTGAAAGCCTGGTGAATCCCCCAAAACAATTTACAATAGGATGGCATAAGAAATATATGGAATCGGAGTTCCCGTCGTGGCTCAGCGGAAACGGATCCGACTAGGAACCATAAGGTTGCGGGTTTGAACCCTGGCCTCGCTCAGTGGGTTAAGGATCCAGCGTTGCTGTGAGCTGTGGTGTAGGTTACAGACGCAGCTCAGATCTAGCGATGCTGCGGCTGTGGCGAAGGCCGGCGATTACAGCTCCGATTAGACCCCTAGCCTGGGAACCTCCACGTGCCACAAGTGCAGCCCTAAAAAAAAATGACAAAAGGCGAAAAAAAAAAAAAGAAAGAATTAGATGGAATAAGAGAGTCCACAAAATTTTTCTGAAAAGGGCCAGATAGTAAACACTTTCAATTTGGGGGGCCATATCATAAATACTCAACTCTTCCCAGTGTAGCATAATAGCAGCCACAGATCATATGTAAACAAATGGACAAGGCTGTGTTCCAATAAAACTTTATTTAAAAAAAAACAGCCAGTGGGCTGGATCTGACCTAGGGCAGTAGTTTGCCCCCAGACTAGGTGAACCCAATCAAGTAGAATAGGGCCCTGGATAGGGCACTCTCAGGAAGATTAAGTAACATGTAATATAAATCTGAAAGAGCGAGGCTTCCAGCAATTCTACTCCTAAGCATACACCTGAAAAAAAATGAAACCACTAATTCAAAAAGATAAACACACCCCTGTATTCACTGAAGCATTATTTACAATAGCCAAGATTTGGAAGCAACCTAACTGCTCATCAATAGATCAATAGATGAATGATGACGTGGCATGCGCACACACACACACACACACACACACACACAAAATACAGTATTGCTTGGCCATAAAAAAGAATGAAACTTTGTCATGAACCACTATTAGCATAATAGAGGGTATTATGTTAAGTGAAATAAATTAGAAAGACAAATACTGTACAATTTCATTTATATGTGAAATCTAAAAAACAAAACAGGAGCTCCCCGGTGGCTCAGTGGGTTAAGGATCTAGCACTGTCACTGCTGTGGCTTGGGGCACTGCTGTGGTGCAGGTTCAGTTCCTGGCCTGGGAACTTCCACATGCTGCAGGTGCAGCCTTAAAAAGACCAAAAAAAAGGAAAGAAAAGAAACCCAGCATCTTTTAACCTCAGGAAGATTTATAATTAGAGTTAGAAACATACATTTAAGAGATCCAGTCCTTGAATATTCATCTTCAGGGGACTGAGATCCTGTGTCTTTCTGATACATTGAGTATTTCTTGTTTCAGAAACGTTGACCGATAAGAACCAACAGGTCAGCCTTGTGTTTCAGATTCAAATGTGTGACTGAGTGATTCAAATTTGCCTTAATCTGGAGTTCCCGTT
>PVHT020000439.1:448691-531500 GCA_004024745.2 Catagonus wagneri | reverse complement strand
AACGATCCGGCGTTGCCGTGAGCTGTGGTGTAGGTTGCAGACGCGGCTCGGATCCTGCGTTGCTGTGGCTGCGGTGTAGGCCAGTGGCCACAGCTCCGATTAGACCCCTAGCCTGGGAACCTCCACATGCCGCGGGTGCGGCCATAAACCCGCGGCCATAAAATGACAAAAGGCAAAAAAAAAAAAAAAAAAAAAAAAACAAATTTGCCTTAATCTGAATATTTAGTAAGTCTATTAACAGTGTAAGAATATAAACTTTATTTTATTTTTGTCTTTTTTGGCCACCCCGAGGCATATGGAGTTCTCGGGCCAGGGATAAGATTTGAGCCATAGTTACCACCCAAACTGCAGCTGCGGCAAGGCTGGATCTTTAAGCCACTATGCTGGGACCAGAATTGAACTTGCTTGAATCCCAGTGCTCCCAAGACGCTGCCGGTACCTTTGCGCCACTGTGGGAACTCCAAGAATATAAATTTTAAAATCACCTCACTTATAATTTATTGATTTATTATTGGCAAGATCCATAACCAGAAAGCTGCAGAACTTAAAAAGGAAGACAGAGGAGTTCCCCTGTGGCACAGCAGGTTAAGGATCCGGCATTGTCACTGCAGCAGCTCGGGTCGCTGGCCCAGGACCAGGAACTTCCACATGCCACAGGCACAGGCAAAAAAAAAACGGGGAAAATGAGTTCATAAATTTTTTTTGTTTTGTTCTGTTTTTTTAAGGCTGCGCCCAATGGCATATAGAAGTTCCTTAGCTAGGGGTCGAGTTGGAGCTGCGGCTGCCAGCCTACACCACAGCCACAGCAACATGGGATCTGAGCAGGATCTGCAACCTACACCACAATTCACGGCAACGCAAAATCCTTAACGCACTGAGTTAGACGAGGGATCAAACCTGAATCCTCATAGATACTAGTCAGGTTGGTTTCCACTGAGCCTCAAAGGCAACTCCTACATTAAATTTTCTTGCTTTTTTTTTTTTTTGCTTTTTGCTTTTTAGGGCTGCACCCATGGCATATGGAAGTTCCCAGGCTAGGGGATGAACTGGAGTTACAGCCGCCAGCATACACCACAGCCACAGCTGTGTCTGCAAACTACACCACAGTTCACCGCAACGCAGGATCCTTAACCCACTGAGCAGGGCCAGGGATAGAACCCGCATCCTCATGGATACTAATTGGATTCGTTTCTGCGGAGTCACAACAGGAACTCCTCTACATTAAATTTTTATTTTTATTTTTTATTTTTTGTCTTTTTGCCTCATCTAGGGCCACACTCGCGGCATATGGAGATTCCCAGGCTAGGGGTCTAATAGGAGCTGTAGCCACCAGCCTTCGCCACAGCCACAGCAACACGGGATCTGAGCCGCGTCTGCAACCTACACCACAGCTCACGGCAACACTAGATCCTTAACCCACTGAGTAAGGTCAGGGATTGAACCCGTCAACCTCATGGCGCCTAGTCGGATTCGTTAACCACTGAGCCACGACGGGAACCCCTACATTAAATTTTTAAATGCAGCTTATAATGTTTGCAATTACTTAACTCCTCTTCTCAATGGGATCAAATTTGAATTAATGGTTCCCTTACAATCTGCTGGGTTGGAAAAACTTAAGTTTTGTAAATGAAGGTGAAAGTTTAAAAAAGAACTAGATATTAGAATTTGTATGTTTAGGAAGTAGAATATTCACTTTTAAAACCAAAATAATCATTTTTACGTACAAGAGTCACAGACACACACAAAAAACAATCCAGTAGCAAAGTAATTAAACCATGGTTATCTATAGAGAATGGGGCAGATAAAACGTTCTCACCTCCTAACTCAATCAGTCAGTTACATTTTAGTCTGAGCAGAGACTCTTTCAGCTGACCTGCAGGCAACTTGACAGTATCCAATGAATGGCTAAGATCTGACTATTTATCAGGCAGTTCTATCTTTCTATGCTCTTAGGGGGAACAAAAAGGGTGGTTATTCTGTACTTTTTTCTTTTTTTCAGCCGTGCCTACAGCATTTGCAAGTTCCTGGGCCAGGGGTGGAATCTGAGCCACAGCAGTGACAGTGTTGGGTCCTTAACCTGCTTCACCACCAGGGAACCCCTGTACTTTTTTTTTTTTTTAACCTTTTAGTTACATAATCGAGGCACTCTTACTATTTAATTCAAACATTAACTGATTCATCAAAAGTCCCCTTTACCTATGCCCGATGCAAATTCCCTCCCGGAACTATTAATTACTGTCATTGGCCTCCGGTAAAACCTCTCATGCATTTTTCTATTTGCTTGATAGGATTCTCTCAAGCCACTTAGTACTCCACTTTTTTTTTTCGTATTCTTTCACTAGAGCCACAATATTTTTTCTTTTAAAATTTTTTTTTCTTTTTTTGGCAGTCCTACAGCATAAGGACTTCCCAGGCCAGGGATCAGATCTGAGCCACGGTTGCAATCTACACCACAGGTCCTTTAATCCACTGTGCTGGGCTGGGGATCATATCTGCATCTTGGTGCCGCAGAGATACCACCAATCCCATTGCACCGTATTGGGAACTCCTATTTTATTTTATTTTATTTTTTTGAATCTTAAAATTTTATTGAAGCATAGTTGACTTACTAGAGCCACAGTTTTTTTCTGGCCACACCCTCAGCATGCAGATTTCGAGTGACAACGCTGGATCCTTAACCTGCTGCACCACAAGAGAACTCCAAGAGCCACAATTTTTTTTTTTTAAGTTAGGAAAATTTATTACTGACCTTCTAATATTATTCATGTCAATGCACATAGTCCAACAAGAACCACAATTTTTTTTTGCTTTCTAGGGCCGCAGCTGCGGCATATGGAGGTTCCCAGGCTAGGGGTCTCTTCGGAGCTACAGCCGCCGGCCTTTGCCACAGCCACAGCAACGCGGGATCCGAGCCATGTCTGCAATCTACACCATAGCTCACAGCAACGCCAGATCGTTAACCCACTGAGCAAGGCCAGGGATCGGACCCGCAACCTCATGGTTCCTAGTCGGATTCGTTAACCGCTGCACCACAATGGGAACTCCAGACCTTCTAATATTATTAATGTCAATGCACATAGTCCAACAAGAGCCCCAATTTTTAAGGCTACTTAACGCGTGTAACTGTGTGAGAGTATAAAATAGGATTTACTTTTTACTATACACGATTTCTCCAAGCTGTTCTTTTCCCCCGCTACCTTTGCTTATTTACTAAACTACCCACCCCATGAGCTTGGGTAGTGTTTCCTGTCCTTCCATAGTTTCCGACGCTGAGAAAGTAAGATCAAAAAAGGTAAAATGCAGAATGTAGTGGGATTGTGAAGAACGGAGTAGCAACAGCAACCAGAGGTCCCAACACAGACTCACCAGGATACACCAAGAAGTCTCCCCCGAACTTGCCAGCAGCACTGAGGAAGAAGCCCCGCTCCCACAGGTCTCTGTAGATGCTGTAGCGAAGCTCGTGGGCAGGACGGCCAGCATGGGGCCAGTCTTTGGATTGGACACGCCAGTCCAGGGGCCTAGCCTTGATGGGCCGAGGTCTAGCAGTTGCCAGCTGGACGAGCAGGGCAGACCTGGGCAAAGGGGTGACCTCATTTGAAGGCCCGGGCTGGGGAGAGGAGGAGCCTGGCGGGGACGAATCCAAGAGAGTTTGGTGAATCCAAGGGCCCCAAGGAGACACAGCCCCAGAGTCTAGCCCCGGTTCCCTCCTCCCCCTGGACTTCAACTCCCACGGTCACCTGCTTCCTCCTGTTCTCCAGCGGTCTGGCTAGCACTGGCCTCATTCTCTTCAGCAGCTGGGTGCCCGGCGGCGTCCTGGCCTCCACTGGTCCCGGATTCCTGTTCCAGCTTCTGCTTCTTCGCAGCCTGGCCCTCTGCAATCTTCTCTAGGAGCTCCTGACGGCGGGTCTCCCGGGCCTCAGCTGCCAGAACACTTTGCTCCTGGAAGCCCTGCTCTTGCTGGCGCTTGAAGGATGCCAGTGCCTGAGAAGTTAACTTAGCTGTAAACGGAGGATCCAGGCAGGCCCTCCCTTTGGAAGCCTGGAAACCTGACTCCCTGGCCCCTCTCACCCTCAGGGCAGGAACTCGGGGATCCTGATATCCTATGCTCACAGTATTCCAGAATCCAGGACTCCCAGACTCCTCCCACCTCAGAGACTCGTGGTCGGAGTCTCCAGCCTCTTCTTCCTCAGGTCCCAGGGAGTTCGCGCCCCCGGCCTGCCTCCTTACCAGGCTGTGTTGGCGGGGATCCGGGCGCGGGGCGCTGACCAGGGTCACTGCACCGATCTCGGCCAGGAGCCGCGCCTCTTCAGGCATCAGCAGCAGCGGGAGGCCCAGGCGCGAGTTTTGGCGGGGCCCACGGGGCAGGGCGCCCACCGTGCGGCCCCCTACTCCTAGGCGTTCACGTAGCGCCTGCACGGCCTCGGCACCCCACACCAGGGAGCGGCCGTTAGCCACCTCCACCACCAGCATCCTCCTGCGGGAGGCCAGAGGCACAGTGGTCACCCAAAGAGCTGCAAGCCTCTCGGCACCAAGCGCTCCCACCTCCCGGGGAGGGGGCGGTGGGTCTCGACGAAGCCCCTCCCTCGAGCTTCTGAGGGTGGAGCCTCGCTCAGGGCCGCGATAGCCACCTGCCGAGCGGGAGGGCCGGGCCCCGCCCCCTGGTCACCAGGCTCCACCCTTGGGGGAATCCCGCCAGGCCCCGGGGCTGGCCGAGACGAGGCCCCACCCCAAACCGAGTCCCGGGCCCGTTTGGGCCCCTCGGACCCCGCGGTCTGCACTAGGGTCTAGGCTAGTACTGCCATCCCCGCCTCTGCGCCCCGGCGCAAAGCCTGCCCCAGCGGAGACCACGCCCTCTTCGAAAGGTTCATTTCGGCGCCGCCCTTCGGCTGTTCCCGTCAGGTGCCGGGACCTCCCGAGGCCAAAGACCCGCCGAGGTACGCCTTCTTCCGGTGGTCCGGGACTTGGCCCCACCCCTTTCCGAACCAACCCCGAAGGTTCGGCCTCGGGTCCTTCCCTCTGAGTCGGGCTCTCAAAATACGAAGCCCCGCCCCTGCCCGAGTGTTCGGGAGTCCTCGGCTCAGCCGAATCTGCAGCCCCGCCCCTCCAGACAAATGGGGTACTGCGTTCGAGTGTCATCGGCTCCCGTCAATCCCACAGCCTGAGGCCCCGCCCCCTCCGGCCGCAAGCGCTCCCCTAGTTCCCGCCCTACGATCGAACCCCACAGCCGGAGGCCCAGTCTCCCGAGCACACTGTTCGTTCTCCGCTCGGGCGGGCTCACCCCACTCGCGAGCGCTCCCTTCAGAATGTGGCACCGTCCTCTGATAGAACCAGCTAGTCACCTCGTAAACACCAGCTCGCAGTCCCGGCGGAGCCACCCCCTACGTAGCGCGCCACGCGCTGCTTCCTCCACCCCCCCATGCCGACCCCCTGCGTCGATTTCGTCACGCCGCCACCTCAGCGGAGCGGGAAGTCTGGGACCCGCCCCACAGGGCCGTAGCTCCGCCTTCCCCTAAAGTAGAACCCCACCTCCGGCCAGCCCCTCGAAGCGCACCTCCCTCCACCTATTCGGTTCCGCCACTTAGAAACAGGAGGCTCCTTGCGCTGGCCCCGCCCCCATGGCCCGGGACCCCGCCTTCTTTAGGCCGGGGAGCCGTTTGCCCCACCCCCTGAGAGTTCTCCTGAGCCCTGCCTCTTTCCTGTTGGCTAAGTCGGTGGCTCGGCCTCCCTCCTACACAGGAGACTTTGCCTATCAGCAACACGATTCGGGGTGGGACTGTCACTTGTACACGACTACCGCCGAAGGGAACCGACGCGGTGGCCCCGCCCACATCCGGCCTAAGCTCTTGGCCCTGCCCACATCCAAACTGAGTTTTTTTCGGCTTGTGGCCCTGCCTCCAAACCGCCTCGCCTCTCTGCCCCAAGGAACCTGAAGTGGAGGCCCCGCCTCATTCCGAGCGTTGAGCTCCAGGCCCCGCCTCCTTCCCGCGTCCGGTCGTGTCCCTGGGAGGCTGAAGCTTCTGGACCCGCCCCTTTCCGAGCCCGAAGCCCCGCCCCTTTGCGTGCTCTCGACTCAGATGGTCAGGAGTCCGGATCCAGCAGCGGAGTCCGGGTCCAGCAGCGGACTCCTGCTGCCTGCGCTTAGTCCAGGCTTCTCCCTTGCGCAGCAGGAAACCTGCCCAGCGCTGCGCACCCGGCCCAGCACCGCGAAGCCGAACGGGCCCCCGAAAGAGGCTGGGGGTGCGGGGGCGTGCTGGGCGGGGTAGGCGTGGCCCGACCCGCGGTGGCCCGCGAGCCGGGACTGCTTGGCCGCCTCCTCCCCTGCGGGCGGCGCGGAGCCGCGGGCCCAGGTGAGCAGGGTGTAGAGGTGCCCTGGAGACTGGAAGGGGTCTGGACGGTGTGGGTTCGCTGCGGATCGGTGGGTTGATGGGCTGCGGGGGCGGCGCCTGGAGCGCGGCAGAGCTTCGGGGTGGCGTAACCGCCTGTGGCTTTGCCCAGGGCCCATCTGACACGCGCTTGGTGCACGCAGCGGGAGTGGGGTTGGGGCTGGGGAGCGGGGCGCTCTCTCGGGGCTTTAGGCAGGAGAAGGAACCCGAGCTCCGAAAGAGGTGGAGGCTGGAGGCCTGCCTCAAAGAAGGGCTGGGGGTCTGGAGAGCCGGGTTCTCAGAGGTGGAGAGGGAATAGGAGAGGGACTGGGTTCCTGGATCATCGAAGGAGGAGAGGAATGGGAGAATGGAATTTGTGGGTTCTCAAAGGAGAAGAGGGTTGGGGCCCTGTGTTCTCAAAAGACTTCTGGGAGTGGCTTCCTTTATCCTGAAGGAGGAAGGATTCCTGTGATCTCAAAGAGGAGCTGAGGGTAGGACTCCCTGATCCTCTGGGAACCAGGGGGGCAGATTTCTGAATCCTCCAAGGGGGAGGGGCTGGGGGCCCAGACTCCTGGGTTCTCACTGTGAACCTCTGCCCCTCCCCCAGAACATGTCACCCGAAGAATGGACATATCTAGTGGTTCTTCTTATCTCCATCCCCATCGGCTTCCTCTTTAAGAAAGCTGGTGAGTCAGGTTCCCTCCCCAGTGGAAAATGAAGGGGAGGGGGAACCTGGGTTGGGGGGGACCCCTGGAAGGTTCCATGCTTATGCTGTGCCTTCTCCCTGCAGGACCTGGGCTGAAGAGATGGGGGGCAGCAGCTGTGGGCCTGGGGCTCACCTTGTTCACCTGTGGCCCCCACACTTTGCATTCTCTGATCACCATCCTTGGGACATGGGCACTCATTCAGGCCCAGCCCTGGTGAGGATTTGGGGTGGGGGGTGGAGAGGGAGAACGGAGGGGGGCAGAAGAAGCAACCCGTTTCCTCTTTGGGTCTGTCTCTGTTCTTGCCTCCATCTCTGAATGTCTCTTGTCTATCTCTAGATTCTCTGTGCCATTTGTCAGGTCTGTTTCTCTTCCTCTCCTGCCTTTTTCTGGGTCTTGTCCCTGTGTGTTTGTCCTGGTCCTTTGCATCCGTGTCATGGATTCAGGAGAGAGGACGACATGTAATAGTCTGCTGGCCCCGCCACCATTCATATTGGTGTTCTCTCTCTCTCTCTCTGTTTCTCTTCTCTCTCTGTCTCTGTCTCTCTCTCTCTCTTCTCCCGCCCCTTTCCCCTCTCTCCCTCCCTCCCAGAAAAAATGGAAGATCGAAGGATCTTTGCCCCGAAACCTCTCTTAACCCGCCCCCCATTCTCTTCTCCGTGGCTGCACATTTCTTTGTGGCTATTTCAGTCATGCTCATTCCATCCCCTCCCCAACTGCTTTTCTGTCTCTGAAGGTGGGGTAGCGGGGGGTGGGGGCGGATCTGTAGCTGGAATCAAAGGGAGGCCAGAAGCAAGATACCCTGGCACCCAGCACAGCACGCCTCCCGCAGCTCCTGCCACGCCCTGGCCCTCGCCTGGACTTTCTCCTATCTGCTGTTCTTCCGCGCGCTCAGCCTGCTGGGCCTGCCCACTCCCACGCCTTTCACCAACGCCGTGCAGCTGCTGCTGACACTGAAGGTCAGACTCCCCTTCAGCCCTCCCTGTGTGCCAAGCCAACCTCCCCAACTTTTACCTTCTTCTCCCAACCACTCCCACGGGAGGCAGAGGAAGCGGCCTGGTGGCTCCCACACCCTGCAAGGGGCTGGGGGGACTCCACCGCTCCGCCCTTCCCTGCGGTAAAGAAGTGTCCAAAGTTAGGTCCCGGTGGTGGGTGCCCTTTGGTGTGCCAGAGTCTGAGCTGAGTGCATCTTTGGAGCCAGCCACTTCGCAAAGGAGAAAAACCAGCTTTGGGGAGATGGCATTTCGCTCCGGGCACCACGTCTGGCTCCACGTGACCCAGAAAGATGAGTGAAAACAGATTCCTGGGCCCCACCCCAGAACAGAAAGTCATGCTGCGTCTCAATGACCGGAATGGTCCCTCCCTCCAAGAGGTGTTGGGGCAGGTCCCCTCAGCATCAGCCTCTGTTCCCAGCGGGAGGGGTGTCGAGAGACTGGCAGAAGTTGGGCAGCCCAGAGAAGAGGTGGCAGAAGAGCCTTTCGGGACACAGGGACCAGTGCATGCGGAAGGGAGCAGGCTGAGTCCCATCAGCCACGTGCCACCCACGTGGACTGTTCACCCAGAAGGGAGAGGAACACAGGCGGCTCTGGCCAAACCAGGCAGGGCCTTGCTGGCTGCTCCTGCGGGAGCCCAGGATCCACTCCAAGAGGTGTTTCAGTTTTGTTGCCAGAAGAGGGAATGTGATCAGATTTACACATTCAAAGAGACTTGCTCCAGATGCTGAGAGGATTAAAGCAGGGATGTCGCCAGGCTCCTTTGTCCAAGCCCAGGCGGTGAACAGCGGCGGCTCCGTGCAGGCCTGTGGGCAGCTCACTCAGGGCCCCAGGAGGAAGCACAGCATTTAGGAGGATTGGAGGAGTTATTAGTTACCACGATGATGGCGGGATGAGGAGGGGTCCTGGGCCCAAGGGGACAAGAGGAGGGGCAGGTTGTGGAACCCAGAAAGGGGTTGAGCCACCCAGTTTGAGAGCCACCCAAGGTGACCTCACGAGGAAATAAAAACCGGGGCCTCCCTCCAGTCTTCCTCCATCTCTGCCTGGGGCTCTCTGTGGATGGAACCCGAGAGAAAGCTGGAAGACACGCGCCTGCAGGTGTCGGGCCGGCCTTGGGTGTGTGCGGAGAAGGCTAGAGAGCACACTTAGTCAGCCCCGGGGCTGGAGGCAGAGCGAAAGGGACAGGCTCCGGAGAATTAAGGAATCCGATCTGGGGAGCGAGGAAGGTTTCCAGCCTAAGCGACTGAATGGATGGGGCCGTCAGCTGAGGGGAGAGACAGGAAGAGGCCCCACTTTGGGGAGTGGCTCCTACCGTGTTTCACTTTTTTTGTTGTTGTTTTTTTTGTTTGTTTGTTTTTTGTCTTTTTGCCTTTTCTATAGCCACACTCTCGGCATGTGGAGGTTCCCAGGCTAGCGGTCTAACAGGAGCTGTAGCTGCTGGCCTGCGCCACAGCCACAGCAACGCGGGATCCAAGGTGCATCTGTGACCTACACCACAGCTCACGGCAACGCCGGATCCTTAACCCACTGAGCAAGGCCAGGGATCGAACCCGCAACCACATGGTTCCTAGTCGGATTCGTTAAGCACTGAGCCAGGACGGGAACTCCCCATACCGTGTTTCACTTTGGATACGTTCATTTCGAGGTGCCCAGTAGACATCCAAGTGTTAATGACCAGAGGCAGCATGATGAACGGGCTTGGGGCTCGGAGGAGAAGTCCAGCCCAGGGGCAGTATCTAAAGCCGCGGACTGCAGGAGATCCCAGAGAAAAAAGACAGGGCCCCAGGAGTGGAGTGCGCCCAGCCAAGGTCCCCAAGAAGCCCTTATGACTAGAGGCCCAGAGCTGCCCGTGGAGTAGCGCCTCAGCGCCCAGCTCCCCGAAACTGCAGCCCCCAGGCTGCCCAGAGCGGTGGTGAAAGGGAGGCAGGTGCAAGGAGGCCCGGCTCTGACCTGTCCCCGCCCCACGCCCCTTCCTCGCAGCTGGTGAGCCTGGCCAGTGAAGTACAGGACCTGCACATGGCCCAGAGGAAGGAAATGGCCTCGGGCTTCGTCAAGGGGCCCAGCCCGGGGCTCCTGCCCGACGTCCCCTCTCTGACGGAGACCCTCAGCTACAGCTACTGCTACGTGGGGATCATGACCGGTGAGTGTGCCCGCCCCCAGGCCCGCCTCTCCCTGTCGCCCAGCCTCTGTCTCCGTTCCTCTTGAGGGTGAGCACTCCTCCACCGGCCCCAGGGCTCCTCCAGCGTAGAGACTAACTTTCCGAGCTTAAATGATTCCTTGTAACTTACTGGGAGCAAACATGAGATAAAGCAGAAAGATTTACGCAACCCTAATGTTTCTGCTGCCCAGGCGATCGATATTTATTTATAGTTTATAATCCCCCCTCCCCCTTTTTCTGGCTGTGTCCAAGGCACCTGAAAGTTCCCGGGCCAGGGACTGAACCTGCACCACAGCAGTGACAACGCCAGGTCCTTAACCGCTAGGCTACCAGGGAACTCCACAATCCCAGGTTAGTTGCAGAAAATATTTTTCGTTATTCTTGACCTCATAGAAGATTTCCTTTTTTGTCTTTTTTCCGAGGTGGGGGGCCACATCCGTGGAAAATGGAGGTTTGCAGGCTCGAGGTTGAATTGGAGCTGTAGCCGCCGGCCTACACCACAGCCACAGCAATGCTGGATCCGGGCCAAGTCTGCAACCTACACCACAGCTCATAGCAATGCCAGACACTTAACCCACCGAGCGAGGCCAGGGATCAAACCCGCATGCTCATAGATACTAGTCAGGTTCATTAATTGCTGAGCCACAACGGGAACTCCAAGGTTTTTTTTTTATAATGACTTTATTGAGCTATGACTGATGACTTCACCCACTCATAACCACATCCAGTTTGTTAGGTTCCAGTATATTCATAGAGTTGTGCAATCATCACATGTAGTTGTGCCATGTAGTTGTAATTTCATCACCCCAGAGAGAAACCCTGCAGCCTTGAGCCATCACCTCCTGAACCTCCGTCCGCCCCCACCCCTGGAAACCAGTAATAGACTTAGAGACTTGCCTGTCTTAAATACTTGTAAATGGAATCACACCGTGTGTTGTCTTTTGTGACGTGTAAAGCCTGTACCACCTGTCACATCTGTTAATCTCTGCTCCCTGCCTACGCCAGGGCAGCGTTAGATCTAAAGCGCTCCAACAGGGAGTTTCCATCGTGTCTGAGCGGAAGCAAATCCGACTAGTATCCATAAGGACACGGGTTCGATCCCTGGCCCCGAGTTAAGGATCTGGCGTTGCCATGAGCTGTGGTGTGGGGTTGCAGACATGGCTCAGAGCCCGCGTTGCCATGCTCTGGCGTCAGCCAGCAGCTGTCGCTCTGATTCGACCCCAAGCCTGGGAACCTCCATATGCCACAGGGACGGCCCTAAAAAGACAAAAAAACTTGGGGATTCCCTTGTGGCCTAGTGGCTAAGGACCCGGTGCTGTCACTGCTGTGGCACAGTTTCCGTCCCCAGCCCAGGAACTTCCACGTGCTGCAGACGTGGCCAAAAACAAAGAACCCCTACTCCAAAAACCCCAAAACCCAGAGACCTCCTCAGATCCCCCAGCGTCCAGCCCCCGCCACCCTCCGATTTCTTCTCACACCAGCCTCTTCCTCTGCAGACACACTGCTCTGCTTCCTGTGACCCCTTTATGCCCAGGTCACCCCCCATCCCTCCAGGTCTGGTCTGTGTCTCCATCTGTCTCAGTGTCTCAGTACCCCTCATTCTCGGGCTCTGCGCCCCTCTCCATAAGTGTCTGTCCCTCTTTCTTTCTTTTTCCTTTTTGACCATGGCCTCCAGCAGCTTGATGTGGAATCTCAGTTCCCAGACAGGGGATTGAACCTGGGCCACAGCAGCGGTGGAAGCACTGAGTCCTCACCACGAGGCCCCCAGGGAACTCCCTCTCCTTCTTTCTTTTTCCCCCTTCTTTTTTCATTAGGAGACCTCAAAGTATGTTGGGAGTGGCAACATGCCTTGGGTTGGGAGGGTAAAATTTTTTTTTAAATTAAAGTATAGTTGATTTGTGGGAGTTCCCTTGTGGCGCCATGGGTGAAGGATCTGGTATTGTCACTGCAGTGACTCTGGTCGCTGCTGTGGCATTAACACAGGTTCCATCCCTGGCCCAGGAACTTCCACATGCATCCACACAACCACCAAAAACAAAGAGAAAAAGAAAGAAAGATGCATGGTTGATTTACAATGCTGTGCCCCCTCTCTTTCCTTTTTTTTTTTTTTTTTTTTTTTTAGAGCTGCACCCACTGGCATATGGAGGTTCCCAGCCTAGGGGTGGAATCTGAGCTACAGCTGCCAGCCTACACCACAGCCACAGCAACGCAGGATCTGAGCCGCATCTGTGACCTGCATCACAGCTAACGGCAACACTGGATCCTTAACCCATGGAGCGAGGCTAAGGATCGAACCTGCAACCTCATGGTTCCTAGTCAGATTTGTTTCCACTCTGCCATGATGGGAACTACTTCTCTTTCTTTCTTGATGAGTCCTTTGTCCTCCCCTTTCTCAGGTTCCTTGTCCCCTTCTCTTTAGGTTTCCTGTCCCCCCCCCCTCTGCTCTTCCCTCGCTCTTCTTCCTCTCTCCTAGGTCCACCGGGGCTCCCGAATCTCTGGCCGGTGTCCCCCTCCTCCCCGGTCCTGCCCCCCATCCTCCCCAGCCACTGGACCTCTGCCCACGCACCCGCCGCGGCGTGGACCGGTCTCTGACCCGCTGCCCTCCCTCCTGCCACAGGCCCGTTCTTCCGGTACCGCACGTACCTGGACTGGCTGGAGCAGCCCTTCCCGGGGGCCGTGCCCAGCCTGCGGCCCCTGCTGCGCCGAGCCTGGCCGGCCCCGCTCTTTGGCCTGCTCTTCCTGCTGTCCTCGCACCTGTTCCCGCTGGAGGCCGTGCGTGAGGACGCCTTCTACGCCCGCCCGCTGCCCGCCCGCCTCTTCTACATGATCCCCGTCTTCTTCGCCTTCCGCATGCGCTTCTACGTGGCCTGGATTGCCGCCGAGTGCGGCTGCATTGCCGCCGGCTTCGGGGCCTACCCCGTGGCCGCCAAAGCCCGGGCCGGGGGCGGCCCCACCCTCCAATGCCCACCCCCTAGCAGGTCAGGCGGCGGGAGGGAGGTGTCCCAAGACCCGGCAGGCCCCAGCACCGCTGCGGGCTGGCCCTGCCCCTAGCAGGGAGGATAGGGGGAGCCCAGGAGGGGGGGAGGGGGGGCAGGTCTCCCACCTGTTGTCAGCAGAGTGTCATCCTCTGCCACCACAACCCGCCTTCCCGTCTTACGGAAATAGTAGTCCTGATGCCTAGGGTTTGTCCCCTGTGTCTAGTGCTTGTCGCCCCTTGGGATGGTGAATCGCTCTCTGTTGCTAGGAGAAGCAAGTGTTACAGCAACCACCTGCTGTCCCTCTGTTGCCATAGAAGCATCACCCCAGTAACCCAGTTGTTCCTGGTTGCTGGGGATTCCCTCCCTGGGCAGTGATGAATAGCCCTTTGTTGCTAGAGAAACGGTTCCCTGGCAATGGGGCTGGGCTTTCCTGCCAGAAGGCTGCTCTTGGTTGCTACCCAACCAGCACCTCCTAAACTGCCCCTTCCTTGCTCGAAGCCAGCATGGCCCTTCCCTTGGAATGTCATCCCGTAACAACCTGCTCTTGTCCTCTGTTTCTAAGGAAATGGCATCCTTGACCATGCTGTCCTCTAGCACAGGGGACCCCATTCTTAGCAACCACAGGTTGCCTTCCTGCTGTTGCCCAGGAAGCTTCTTGGTAACTGTGGATTGACCTTGTTCCTGGTAAAGCTCCCCATCCCGACCCCACACCCAGCTCCTTTATTGCTCGCTAAATTACACTGCTGGTAACGTGGGCTCCCTTGTTGCTAAGGATATGTTACTCCTGCGTTGCTAGGGAAATGGCGCCCCTAGCAACCAGGAATGGACTGCCCCTCTGTTCCTAGCAACCATGATGGCCTGCTCTGTGACTGGGGCTAGGAAAGCAGCCCTTTGATGTAAATTATGAACTACTCCTTGCTAGGGTTGACCCATCCCCTAGTAGTTACGAACTGCCATTCCACTGTGGGGGAAGTGGCACCCTGCGCCCTGTAAATTTCTTGCCACTGCCATAGTAACCGTAGGCGACTGGAGAGTCGCTAGATGGAGGCCCTCAGAAGACATCAAGCAGTAATTGAAGGCATTTCTAAACCTTCTGGTCTCTCCCTTCCATTATCAGAAGCTGTCAATGGTTCAGATGAGCCAAGGATATCCCCCACTGCTGGGAATGTTGGCACCAGTGACCCAGGACCACTGTCTTGCTGAGGATGACACTTTGAGGACAATTATAGGGACCAATAGCCAGGAAAGGCCCTTTCCGGAGTTTTTCTAAACATCGTAGGCCTTGTTGTTAAGGAATGCCCTCTCCCTAGCAACAGAGATCATCCAGGTGTCCCAAGGGCCTAGAACGTTTCCCTAGCAACCACGGACCACCTCGCTGTTATGGATGCTACCTCCCTAACAACCGAAGTGTGCAGCAACTTAGAAAGGACTACTTGGAGGCTTCTCTGAATTTGCTGAGCATCGTTGCTAAGGAACCGCCATTCCCTAGCACCTGAGACCATCAGATTGCTAAGGACTCATAGCTTAACTTAGCCCTTCCACACTTTTCCTGGCTGTTCCTGGCCCCCTTACCAACAGCGGGAGAACCCTCTTATTGAGGAACTGTGCACTTCCGTCCCTCAAATGCTCCCTCTGGGCTACCTTCTCTTATTGCCCGAGCAAATATGGCAGCCAGAGAAGGCTGTTGAAATAACCAGGATCCCCTCCTTAGCGTCCGGGGCTGGGACAGTTAGCCAGCGTCGGGAGGGGGCCTGGCTGAGCTGCATGTCTGTCCCCCACCCTCATCCTCCACCCCCCAGTCCGGAGAAGGCGGCTTCCATGGAGTACGACTATGAGACCATCCGCAACATCGATTGCTACGGCACAGACTTCTGCGTGCGCGTGCGGGATGGCATGCGGTACTGGAACATGACGGTGCAGTGGTGGCTGGCGCAGTACATCTACAAGAGCGCGCCTGCCCGCTCCTACGTCCTCAGGTGAGCCCGCGGGTCTCAGAGGACACACGGAACTCCATCTCCCAGCTGCCCCTGGGGCTGCCTGAGGGGCTGCCTGAGGCTGGACCGACCTCCACCCACCCCACCCCCAGGATCAAGGGAGTGGTAGTTTCTTGAGCCTGTTGCCATGGCTCTGATTTACGTTACTCCAAGGTAAATTGTTCCTCCTCTTTGGTCTTCCGTTTTTACTTCTGTAAAGTCAGCCTCATTCCATGGAAGTAGTGCACTGAATCCTGTGGACTCAATAACTGGACTTTTTAGAATCTTGACCCTGTCGATTAAGGGGAGGGGAGTTCCTGGGCCAGGGATCAGTGCTGGATTCTTTAATCCATTGTGCTTGCCAGGAATCAAACCTTCCTCCTGGTGCTGCAGAGACACCACCAATCCCCTGCGCCACAGCTTTCTTTTTGTTTGTTTCAAAAATTCCTGTATATACATACATATATATATATTTTTTTTTTAATCGAAGTATAGTGGATTTACAATGTTGTGTTGTGTTAGTTTCAGACAGTGCAAAGTGAGTCATAGCGGTTATACAGAATATCGAGTGTAGTTCCCTGTGCTGTACAGTAGGTCCCTGTTGGTTTCCTAATATATATATATATTTTTTTGGTCTCCTTTTTTTTTTTTTTAGGGCTGCACCCACACACCCACAGCATATGGAGGTTCCCAGGCTAGGGGTCAAATCAGAGCTGTAGCCTACACTGCATCAACAGCAACGCCAGATCTGAGCCACTTCTTCGACCTACACCACAGCTCACAGCAATGTCGGATCCTTAACCCACTGAGCAAGGCCAGGGATCGAACCTGCATCCTCATGGATGCTAGTCACATTCATTTCCGCTAAGCCACGAAGGGAACTCCCATCTGATATTTCTTGAGTAGAGACTTCCTGCCACATTTATCCTCACAGCCTTAGGAAGTAAGAGCTCTTATCCTCCCCATTTTAAAGAGGCAGAGACCCAGGCTCAGAGAGGTTAGGCAACCTGCCCAGTGTCACTCAGCCTGCCCCAAGCCACCAGATGGGGTCAGCATACACCATGATGCGTTTTCAGAATGAAGCAGTTATAGTGGTACCTCTGGATCTAGACTTACCTGAGCGTGTGATCTGATTTATGATTTAAAGATCTGCTCCAGCCTTGTGTGGAGAATGGTATAGACGTGGGGGTAGGGAGCAGGGGCTGGCCTAGTGGGCTGTGGAGTGGGGGGTCCTAGAGTGGAGCTGTAGCCTAGAAGAAGATGCATTTGAAAGATGGAGTCAGGGTTTGGCCCCACTTGCATGTGGGGCATGAGAGAGGAGAAATGGAGCATGCTGCCGAGCTGAGGGCTGTGAGCAACTGAGGGCATGGAAGGGCCATTTCCTGAGGCTGGTGACACTGGCCAGGAGGAAGTCTCAGAAGTGGGTACGATGAGGAAGTTAGACTTGGGTTTAATCTCACTGACTTTGAGATGACTGTTAGATTTCCAGCCAGAGTTACTGGCTAGGCAGTTAGTTATGTGATTCTGGTGCATTAGGGAAGGGCTGGTGTAAGAACTGGACTCCAGGAGTTCCCGTTGTGGCTCAGTGGTTAACAAAACTGACTAGGAACCCTGAGGATACGGGTTCGATCCGTGGCCTCGCCTAGTGGGTTAAGGATCCGGATCCGGTGTTGCTGTGAGCTGTGGAGTATGTTGCAGATATGGCTTAGATCTGGCGTTGCTGCGGCTGTGGCGTAGGCACAGTGGCGTAGGCCAGTGGATACAGCTCCGTTTCGACCCCTTGCCTGGAAACTTCCGCATGCCGCAGGTACGGCCCTACAAAGACAGAGAGACACCAAAACTTGTCCTCACGTCAGAGGACAAGCACAGCTCTCTGCCTGCTTTCCTATTCTTCCCAAGCTCGCCTGGTGACGGGGTGGCCACCTGTGCTAGTTAAGTGTCTTTATCTGAAGGAAGCAAACAGCTCCTGTATCTCTGGGAGAAGCAGGTGCTTGCGGCTGGGAGCCGTCCTAGGAAAAGCCCTCGTAGCCTCAGGGAGATGGGCACTATCTCCACTCTTCAAAGAGATGGCTCCGAGGCCTGGGGAAAAACATTTCCTAGTTTGTCAGGCTTTCTAGAGGCCTATTTCACCTTTTCAGAGCTTGACATCTGTATCTAAAGGATAAAGGAAAGATGTTCAAACACCAGCTTTCTCAAGAAGAGAGGAGGACGAGTTCCCACTGTGGCTCAGTGGTAAAGAACCCGACTAGCATCCTCGAGGATGTGGGTTCAATCCCTGGCCTCACTCATTGTGTTCAGGATCCAGTGTTACGTGAGCTGTGGTGTAGGCTGGTGGCTATAGCTCCAATTTGACCCCTAGCCTGGGAATTTCCATAGGCCACAGATGCGGCCCTAAAAAGACAAAAAAAAAAAGGGAAAAAAAGAGAGAGGGAGAGAGAAAGAGGAAAAGTTCTCCCCTGTTAGCAACATGAAACATTCAAACTTTTTATGGACCTTCTGCCCTACAGGACAGAATGGTCAGCATTACTCTGTCGTTAGGGTGTTTTGTTTTGTTTTGTTTTTGGCTGAGCCTGTGGTGCGTGGACGTTCCCTGGCCAGGGACTGAATCCTCGCCACAGCTCTCACCGGAGCCACAGCAGTAACAACGCCGGATCCTTAGCCCGCTGAGCCACAAGAGAACTACTCATTAGGTTATTTTTGTACTTTAAGCACCCTGAGGTGCCAGAGACAAAACTTGATGTCCCTGGGTGGAAACTCAGGCCACAATCCTTGGCAAAACCTGCTGTGATTTCTGTGTTCTCAGTGGAAGTGGGGCTCAGAGTCTGAACTTGCTGCGTGTTCGAGGGACAGCATTTTGGAGTCCCTAAGGAGAGGGGACGGGGTGGAGATCTCTGAGTCTTCGTGGATCAGGAATTATACTCCTGGATCTCCAAAGAGGAGGGGGCTGGGGATTTAATTCCTGGGTCCTGAGGGAAAAGAGTGTTGGGAGGGGTTTCTGAGAAGAGTAGAGACCCCTGGGTCTGAGGGAGGAGGGGCTGGGGGCGGGACCGCTGGGTCTGAGGGAGGAGGGGCTGGGGGCGGGACCGCTGGGTCTGAGGGGGGAGGGGCTGGGGCGGGACCCCTGGGTCTGAGGGGGGAGGGGCTGGGGGCGGGACCCCTAGGTCTCACCGAGGAGGACCCGGAGCCCGGTCTGGCTCCTGATTCCTGGCCCCCCCGTCCCCAGGAGCGCCTGGACCATGCTGCTGAGCGCCTACTGGCACGGCCTACACCCCGGCTACTATCTGAGTTTCCTGACCATCCCGCTGTGCCTGGCAGCTGAGGGCCGCTTGGAGTCGGCCCTGCGGGGGCGGCTCAGTCCCGGGGCCCGGAAGGCCTGGGACTGGGTGCACTGGTTCCTGAAAATGCGGGCCTACGACTACATGTGCATGGGCTTCGTGCTGCTCTCTCTGGGCGACACCCTCCGCTACTGGGCCTCCGTCTACTTCTGCATCCACGTCCTGGCCCTGGGGGCCCTGGCGCTGGGCCTGGTTTTAGGTGGCGGTGGCCCCAGCCGGCGGAAGACGGCGTCCCCAGCCACCGGCCTCGCCTCGGGAAAGCTTCGGGAGGAGTAGGTGGTCACAGCGCGCCCTATGCCAGTGGGTGCAGCCACCAAGCCCTTGCCTGGGAATTCTGTGAACTAGGCGGCCGTCCTTAATCTGGCTCCGTGTCTGGTGAGGATTCCCGCTTCCCCGGCCCCGCACCTACTACCCTGCCTGTGACAAAGCCAGGCTGGGGGCTCGCCTGCTTCCTTGGCCTCGGCCCTGAGGCCTCCAGCAGGTCAGTTTTCTCCGTGAAATCAAGAAAACGTCCAGACAAGATTCTCCCTTCGTTCCTGCCCGGCTCCGGGTATTCAGAGAGTGGCACTTGCCCCCAGCAGCAGGGCTGATGGGCTCCGTGGTTTCTTGGGCAAAGTATGTTTCCTTGGCTCCACGGTGTGGGGGCAGGGGGTTCAGGACAGGTTCGGGGTTGGGGGGACTTTCTGGTGGCCTTGGCTCTGCTTTTGTTGTCATTCAAGGAAACGAAAGAGCAAGCGGGGCTCAGACATGCTGGATTCTTGTAGCTTCCAGCCGAGCCACCTCAGGGTCCCAGCGCGCTGCTGTCACCCTCTTGTCATCCTTTGGCCTTGGACAGGCGCAGAATGTGTAAATCTCCCTCCCAATAAAGTGTCGCACAAAGATTCATGTGAGAGTTCCTGTGGGTGGTCACGGCGTGGGGGGCTTGGATCACCGAATTCCCGTGTGATGCGCCACAGCACAGCCCCACCGGGCGCCACACGGGCACCTGCGGACTTCAGCTCCCAGGAGACCTTTCGGAGCAACGGGAAGTGCCAGGTCTTTCCTCCGGGCCACCTAGCGGCCAGGTACACACCTGCCCCAGGTCCTTCCGTCACCTGAGGCGGTCCCTGCTCAACTGGCCGCCAGAGACGGAAATACATCCGTGCCTGGGGCCATGGACGAGAGCTGGGCCTGGGAACCCGAGGCCTGGGGCCTCTCTGGGGGGTGGCCAGCACCCCGGGAAGCCAAAACAGGTGGGGGGAGGCGGAGGAAGGTCTGGGTCAACCCCTCGGGTTGGCAGAAGTCTCGGGGGGAGGCAGAGAACGGAGCTCTGGCTCCAGGGCCGCAGGGCGAAACGAGCAGAGGCTCTGGTTCCTGGGTCTCTGGGGAGGGAGAAGGGAACCAGAGGAGGGAACCTCTGGGTCCTGGGGAGGAGTCTGGAGTCCCAGAGGAGGAGAGAGCTAAGGGCTGGAGGGGCCGGGTCACCAACCGGGAGGGAGAAGGAAGTTGACGACCCCTCTGCCCTGGGGTGGGAGGGGCCCGGGTGTCCGCACTTGGGTGCTTCGCAGGGCTGGGTGGGGCGGGGTCTGGGTCTGGGGCTGGTAAACTCCTGGATCTGAAGGAAGACGGGCCTGGACTAGGTCTCCGGGAAGAAGAGCTAGAGGCCTGGACCCCCGGGTCCTCCCAACTGTCTGTCCCCCTGTCCCAGGCCCTTCGCTGTCCTCTGTGCTCAATGAGCTCCCCAGTGCTGCTACCCTTCGGTACCGCGGCCCTGGGGTCCTGCCCTGGGGGGCGCTGGAGGAGGAGGCGGAAGATGAACAGAGGAGCTTCCAGGCCTTGGCAGAAGCTGCGCAGAAGGAACTGCAGGGGCCCCGCCCTTCCCGGGAGCTGCCCTGGCCCATGCAGGCCAGACGGGCACACAGGTGAGGCCCACCCCCCACTTCCCAGCCAGGTGTGGGCGGCTCTGTCCCCGTCTCACTCTGTCCTTCTGCCAGTCCCTGCCTGTCTGGGCTTCCTTTTCCCCTGTCTGTGCTGGTGCTTCTCGGACTCCAAGGATTCTGGTCTCCAGGATTGGTTTCTCTTCTCTCTCCCAGGTCCTAGGCTCTGGTCCCTTCTCGCTCCAAGCCTGTCTGCCTCTCACTACTTTTCTCTGGATGTCTGAAGTCTGTTGGTTTTTTCGTCTCTGCCTTTTTTTCCTTCTCTGTCCCTGCCTCCTTCTCTTCAAAGCCCAACGCTCCCTTTTTTCTTTCCTCTCTGCCACTACAAAAAGGTGAAAATGCTGGGTCTCTTGTTCGTTACTGCACATTTTTCTATGGCAATGTTGCTGCAAAATGGCATTATTTTGTTCTTTTTTATGGCTGAGTAGTATTCCAGTGTGTGTATATAAATATGTATATATATATATGGTAAGAACATTTATATGTGGTAAGACCATTTAAGATCTACTCTCAGCAACTTTCAAGTATACAATACAGTATTATGAGCTGTAATCAGCACACTGTACACTTGAGCCCCAGAATTCATTAGTAAATGGAAGTCTGACCAACATCTCCATTTTCTACCCACCCCCAGGTAACTACCATTCTACCCTCTTTTTCAGGGTTTTTTTTTTTTTTTTGGCCTTTTTTTTTTATGGCTGCACCTGTAGCATATGCAAGTTCCTAGGCTAGGGATCAAATCGGAGATGTAGCCACCGGCCTACACCACAGCCACAGCAACGCAGATCTGAGCCGCATCTGCGACCTACATCACAGCTCATGGCAAAGCCAGATCCTTAAACCACCGAGCAAGGCCAGGGATCAAACCCACAACCTCATGGCTCCTAGTCAGATTCGTTAACCACTGAGCTGCAATGGGAACTCCTTTTCCTTTTTTTTTGTCTTTTGTCCTTTTAGGGACACATTCACAGCATATGGAGGTTCCCAGGGTAGGGGTCTAAATCGGAGCTGCAGCTGCCGGCCTACACCACAGCCACAGCAGTGCCAGATGCAAGCCGTGTCTGTGTCTCAGGCAACACCAAATCCTTAACCCACTGAGTGAGGCCAGGGATCCAACCTTCGTCCTCACAGATACTGGTCAGATTCGTTTTCCCTGAGCCACGATGGGAATTCCCAGTTCCTTCCATTTCTGTCCCTGACTCTGTTTCCTTCCCAGGAAGAGCCTTGCCAGGGACCAAGAGGCTCTTAGCTCAGGGTCCAGGGCGACCCACTGGGCTCTGCTGCTTCGGAGGTCCAAGGAGAAGGTGCGAGAAGGCCTGAACACCTTGAAGCCCTGGGCGCGGACGCTGAAAAGGATTGGGGGTACGGCTTTGGAATGGCATTTTAGGGTGGGACTGGATCCCTTAGTCTGAGGGAGGAGGGGCTGGGGGCGGGACCGCTGGGTCTGAGGGAGGAGGGGCTGGGGGCGGGACCCCTGGTCTGAGGGAGGAGGGGCTGGGGGCGGGACCCCTGGGTCTGAGGGAGGAGCGGCCTGGGACCGGGCACAGACGGGAGCCCGAGGCCTCTCTGCCTTCCCCTTCAGGCCAATTCGGCGCCGGCACCGAGTGCTACTTCTCGCTGCTGCGCTTCCTGCTGCTTCTCAACGTGCTGGCCTCCGTGCTTAAGGCCTGCATGGTTCTGCTGCCCACCTGGTTGGAAGGCACTCCACCTGGTCCCCCCGCCGCTGACGCCCCCTCGCCCTGCGGCTCCTACAACCCCCGCCCCCAAGGCCTGGTCACCTTCCCCACCCAGCTCTTCAGCTTGCTCTCTGGAGAGGTGCGTGCTGGGGTCCCTGGGAGACACCCCTCTGGGCTCTGGAGCCTTCCGTGACCCCTGACCCTGACGGCTCAGCTCCCTGACTCCCTGCTCCGCGCGGCCCCGCGGTGACCCCTGCCTGGCCTTTCTCTCCGCAGGGTTTTCTAGAATGGTCTCCTCTCTTCTACGGGTTCTACCCGACCGGCCCTCACCTGGCCATCACCTACCTGTGCTCCACCTTTGCCGTTGGCCTCGTCTACCTGCTGCTCATCCTGCACCGGTCAGTGACACCCTCACACCCGGACTCCCTGGACGTCGCAGGCAGTATCGGCGGTAGAAGCCCCCTCCCCAAGAGTCCTAAGTCTTGCTCTGTGTCCCTGTCTGTTTGAGTTCAAGACAAATTTGAAAATACTTTATGGGGGTTCAGGTCATGGCTCAGTGGCAACAAATCCGACTAGGATCCATGAGGATGCGGGTTCGATCCCTGGCCTTGCTTGCTCAGTGGGTTAAGGATCCAGTGTTGCCGTGAGCTGTGGTATAGGTAGCAGACGTGACTCAGATCCCACGTTGCTGTGGCTGTGGTGTAGACCGGCAGCTGTAGCTCCAATTGGACCACTAGCCTGGGAACTTGCATATGCTGCAGGCACGGCCCTAAAGAACAAACCAAAAAAAAAAAAAAGGGGGGGGAGAAAATGCTTCATGAGTGCTCAAGATAAAGATAGAAAGTTTCTCCTCCCTGTGGCTTAGAGTCTGGCAGGAGAGGTAAGATATTAAACAAATAAGCCGGAGTTCCCGTGATGGCTCAGTGGTTAACGAATCCGACTAGGAACCATGAGGTTGTGGGTTCGATCCCTGGCCTTGCTCAGTGGGTTAAGGATCCGGCGTTGCCGTGAGCTGTGGTGTAGGTTGCAGACGCGGCTCGGATCCCGCGTTGCTGTGGCTGTGGTGAAGGCCATCAGCTACATCTCCTGTTAGACCCCTTGCCTGGGAACCTCCATATGCCGCGGGTGCGGCCCTAGAGAAGGCAAAAAGACACACACATGCTATACTTCAATTAAGTCTTTAAAAATGAAAAAAAAAATTGAAAGGCCAAAAAAAATATTAGGAGTTCTCTGGTGACTTAGTGGGTTAAATATCCAGCATTGTCACTGCTGTGGCGTGGCTTTGATCCCTGGCCTAAGAACTTCTGCATGCCACTGGTGTGGCTAAACAAAAAAAATTAAAGGCCAGGTAGGAAATATTTTCATCTCTGCAGGCCATGTGGTCTCTGTCTCAACTAGAGTCCCCTGTTGGGGGGCAGAAGCAGCTGTGGACTGGAGGAAAACACGTGGGCGTGGCTGTGTCCCCATGAAATTTCACAAAAGCAGGATTTGGTCCCCGGGCCATAGTTAGCTGCCCCCTGTGATAGAGAATAATGGGTGGGGACCCTCCTTAGATGGAATGGTCAGAAAAAAGACTCGTCAAGGAGGTGACCTGTACAGGAAGATTGGAAAAGTGGGAACGCAGGGGAGCAGCCAAGACGGGAGCCTTGCAGGCGGAGGGGACTGCGAGGGAAAGGCCCTGTGCTGGAAAGAGCTTTGGAGTGTCCTGGGAAATCCAAGGCCAGGAGGAGGAGGAGAAGTTCCTGGGGGCAGGTCCGGTGGGCCTTGGCCGGCTATGCCATGAAGTAGCCTAGGATTTAAGGACGAGCGGGGGCTGCGGAATAGGTTTTGAATGGGAATGCCTGCTCCGCGTGAAAGGAAGGCTCCGCTGGCTCGGGAGTGGAGAATGGCCATGAGGGCGCGGGTGGAAGCAAGGAGAGCAGGAGCGAGTCCTGAGTCCACTCAGGAGGTGATGGGGGCTGGCACCAGGGCGGCCAAGGTGTATGTGGAGTCTCTTTGCCCAGTTTTTTCTTTCCTTTTGTCTGGTTTTCTGTCTCCTCCCTGGGTCTTTGTCCCACCCCCCCATCTCCTTTCCTCCTTCTTACTGAGTTTTTGTCCCCTTTTCTCTGAATCTCTGCCCCCTTTGGGGGTCTCTCTCTCCCCAGGGTCTCTGTCCCTCCCCCTTAGGTTTCTTTTTCTCCCTTTTTGGTGTCTGTCCTCCTCTAGGTCCATTTCTGAATCTCTTTCTTGGTCTTTGGCTCCAAAGACTGTATGTGTCTCCACCAGGTAGCATTTCTCCAAAGGCCCAAGGCCTTGGGGTTCCTTTTCCCCATTTGCCTCGTAAGGGGGGTATCGCTCTGCTCGCGACTGTCCTGCCACACTCCGTCTCCCCGGTCTCCCTTCCCTTAGCTCGGTGTCCGGCCTGAAGCAGACGTTGTTGGCTGAGTCAGGAGCCCTGACCAGCTACAGCCACCTGGTGTTCTCTGCCTGGGACTTTGGCCTCAGCGGGGAGGTCCACGTGCGGCTGCGCCAGCGCATCATCTTCTATGAGTTGCAGGTGCGCTTAGGGGCTGGGCCCTGAGGGGGCGGGGTTGATGGAATGGGCGGGGCCTAGACCGGGGACGGGGCCTCGGAGGGATACTGGGAGGAGCTTTCTTACGGAAGCGGGCTTTGGGGGGAAAAGGGCTGGAAGGCCATCTTAGGGATGCCTGAGGTCAAAGGGTACAGGAAAAATCCGGCATCAGGGAAGGGGAGGGGCCTAAAGCTCCGGGGTTCAAGGTTAAGAGAAGGGTGTGGCCAGAAAGGGGATAATGTAGAACTCAAACATCCAGGCGCCAGGCTTGAGTGCTGGGCGGGGCCTAGGGAGAGACCTACCGACTGTTGGGCGGGGCCAATAAGGGCGTGGTCTGGGCGCTGGGCGGGGCCTTGGAGGGGCGGGGCGGCTGCAGATCTAATTGTCAGCTGGAGGGCCCTAGACCGCCTGGAATAAGGATTAGAGACGTTCTTAAAGGGGCAGTGCTGCATCAGTTCACTCCGGGTCGGGGCTCTGGACCACAGGCCGGGCCTGGGGCAATGGCCCCCAGGCGCACGTCTCTTCTGGCCTTAGGTGGAGCTGGAGGAAGCAGTGGTGCGGCGCCAGGCTGCGGTGCGGACCCTGGGCCAGCAAGCCAGGGTGTGGTTGGTGCGGGTGCTGCTCAACCTGGTGGTGCTCGCGCTCCTGGGGGCAGCCTTCTATGGAGTCTACTGGGCTACAGGGGCCACAGTGGATCTGCAGGTGTGGAGGGCCCGGGGGGCGGAAAGTTCCCCGGAACCTACATTTCCAAGGGTAGAGGAGTCCTGAACCTCAGACAGGAGGGTTTGGGGGGTTATGTTTGGACCTTGGACTTCAGGGTGAGGAAGGGGAAAGAGGGTGGCCGAGGGTGTTAAGCTTCCAGGACCTCTTCTCTTGGCCCACCATCCCTCCCAGGAGATGCCTCTTGTCCAGGAGATGCCGCTCCTAAAGCTCGTGGTGAATTACCTCCCATCCATCTTCATCTCCGTGTTCAACTTCGTCCTACCACTGGTGTTCAACCTCATTGCCCCGCTGGAAGGCTACACCAGGAGCTGCCAGATCGTTTTAATCCTGATCAGGTTCCAGACTCCTGGGGTGGGCTAGCTGGGGATGGTGGTGGGGCTGGTCGAGAGAACATTGGTTCTAGCAGATAAGACACTGAAATCTGAGTTCCCTTCGTGGCTCAGCGGTCAACGAACCCGATTAGGATCCATGAGGTTGCAGGTTCGATCCCTGGCCTCGCTCAGTAGGTTAATGATTTGTCGTTGCCGAGAGCTGTGGTGCAGGTCGCAGACGCGGCTCGGATCCTGCGTTGCTGTGGCCGTGGTGTAGGCCGGCAGCAACAGCTCTGGTTCGAACCACTGAAACCTGCAGGATATAGGATCCAGTGGGATCTGGATTCAAATCCTGACTTCTTTTCTGGTCACCGAGCCTCAGTTTCTTCATCTATGAAATGGGGAGAATCGTGAGCACGTTCCACCCAGGAGGGTCCAGGCTTGTGGTGGGCACTCGGTCAGGGCTGATTCCCTCCCCTCCCCTCCCCTCGCCAGGACCGTGTTTCTCCGCTTGGCCTCCCTGCTGGTCCTGCTCTTCTCTCTCTGGAGTCAGATCACTTGCGGGGGCGATGGGGAGGCTGAGAAGTGCAAAACCTGTGGCTACAATTACAAAGACCTTCCGGTGAGGCGCTCGGGGGTGGGGCTGGGGGACTCCTGGGTCCTTGAAGGAAAGAGGAGCTTGGGGTGCTAGAATACGCTCCCCTTGAGGACGGGGGTACGGCTATTTAAAGAAACCTAAAGATTTCCGGAGAAAGTATTGATAGTCTTAAATGCTTGCGATTTGGAGACTCAGACGTTTGGGTCTACAAGTGTCTGGGTGCTCAAGTCTTTGTGACCCGTTTTTCCCTCCTCAGTGCTGGGAGACTCGGCTGGGACAGGAGATGTACAAACTGCTGCTGTTTGATCTGCTGGCGGGTCTGGCGGTCATGCTGCTCGTCCAGTTCCCTCGGAAGTGAGAGTCCCGCCCCTCGCTGTGGCCCCGCCCAACGTTTAGTTATCTTCCAGTTCACCCCGCCCCTTAATAGCCCCGCCCACTACTAGCCCCGCCCCCTGTAGCCCGAAGCCTGCAGGCCCCGCCCCCTCCGCGAGTTTGGTGGTCACTTCCTTCTGGCTCGGTCTCTACTACCTTGACTACCTCGACCCCTCGAGTCCCACCCTCTAGACACAGCCTCCAGAACCTTGAAAGCAACCCCCTTCTCAGAATTGATCACTTCCAACTGGTGGGAGGGAAGGTGGAGGTGGGGGAACCTGTGGCCCGCCTCGGATTCAGCCGGCCGCACTCCGACCCTCAGGCTGTTCTGTGGCCTCTGTCCGGGGGCGGTGGGTCGTTTTGCGCGGACCCAGGAATTCCAGGTGCCTGACGAAGTGCTGGGACTCATCTACGCACAGACAGTGGTCTGGGTGGGGAGTTTTTTTTGCCCTTTACTGCCTTTGCTCAACACGGCCAAGTTCCTGCTGCTTTTCTATTTGAAGAAGGTGAGGGGTGGGGAGCACCCTTGGGTCTGATGAGGGAGGTAATGGAACTGGGGCTTCTGGGTCCTGGGGAAGGAGGGAACTGAGGGATGAGACTCCTGCGTCCTGGCGGGGGAGGGCGTGAGGGAATACTAGAACCTGAGGGATGGGTCTGGGTGAGACTCCTGGATGCGGAAGGAGGAGGCATCCTAGCTTTCAGGTCTGAGGGAAGAGGGGACCCGAACTGCTGTGTCTGATGGAGTAAAAGAACTGGGACTCCAGGATACTGATTGAGAAGAGGGCGTCAGGGTTCCTGGTGGAGGAGAGTCTGGGGCTCAGACTCCTGTGTCTCAGATTCTCTCCTTCCTCCGCCAGCTCACCCTCTTCTCCACCTGCTCCCCGGCCTCCCGCACATTTCGGGCCTCGACTGTGAATTTCTTTTTCCCCCTGGTCCTCCTCCTGGGTCTGGCCATCTCTGCCGTTCCTGTGCTTTACAGCATCTTCCTGTGAGTGTGAGAGGCACCTGCCTCCCCATTCCCTCCCAGGTTCTGACTTTTGGCCACCCCTGAGTTCTGCCTGTCTCTGACTTCAGGATCCCACCTTCTAAGCTGTGTGGTCCATTCCGGGGGCAGTCGTCCATCTGGGCCAGGATCCCTGAGTCTATTGGCAGTCTCCCCCAGACTGCCCAGAATTTTCTCTTCTTCCTGGGGACCCAGGCTTTTGCTGTGCCCCTTCTGCTCATCTCCAGGTGAGGGCCCCATACTCCTGTGTCTGGGTTTGAATGTGTGATCTGGGGTCCTGCTTCCAAGAGAGGAGGGGGCTGGGGGCCCAAACTTCTGGGACCGAGGGAAGAAGAGGGCTGGGATACTAGACTTCTTGAGTCTGAAGGAGGTCCAGGCCCCTGGTTTCTAAATAGTCTTACGTTGAAGATATTCTAAGAGTGTTTGGGGAGTGGCTTCCATCCTGTTTCCTCTAGCATCCTGATGGCATATACCGTGGCCCTGGCTAACTCATATGGACGCCTCATCTCTAAGCTCAAACGCCAGATAGAGACGGTGAGCCAGGCCGGGTCCTTGGGAAGGGGTCCTGGGGAGTCTATAGAGATCTGTTTCACATCCACCTCTCTTTTACCCATTACCCCAGGAGGCACAGAATAAAGTCTTCCTGGCACAGCGCGCTGTGGCGCTGAGCTCGGCCAACGGAGCCCTCTGACCTCCCCAGCCGGGTTCAGGGCGACGTCCCACTTTCAGACCGAGACCCACCCCTAGATTCTTTGTTAAGTCTCGGCCTCGTCGTTTGGAAAAATCAAAGAACTGGAGAAGACGCCATGACTTTCCAGCCCTGGGAGTCGCTGCCTTTCCAGTGAACTCTTTCTTGTATCAATAAACACAATGGAGGCTGTTGAACGCTTTTTGAAACTTGTGTCCCGAAGCCGGGGGAAAGACTTCAGCGCGACAGAAGCCAATCAAATCTGTTCGCCGGGGAGGGTTAGTGTGGAAGGCACTTCCTGGAGAAAACCTGGTGGGCGTGTCAGCCAATCAGCGGCTGCGTTCAGCAGAGTCAGGGCGGGGACACTTGTGATTGACTCAGGATCTTGATAAGAGTCCGTCGCTGGGCGACACCACGCGCGATTCTCTGCTATGGGAGGTGGGAGTCTCAGCCAATCGGCTTTTGCTACAGATCCGGGGGGCGTGCCAAATAGACCAGGACCAATCCGTGACCGAGGCAGAAACAACAGGGAGGAGGGCCATCCTCTTGCCAATCGGAAGTGCTAGGGGGCGGGCCTGCTGGTTCGTGGACAGGTTCGGCGCCATGAATATCCTACCCAAGAAGAGCTGGCACGTCCGAAACAAGGACAATGTCGCCCGCGTGCGGCGTGACGAGGCCCAAGCCCGGGAGGAAGAGAAAGAGCGTGAGCGGAGGGTGCTGCTCGCTCAGCAAGAGGTAAGCACCGAGTCCAGCCAGGGCTCGGGGCCTGAGAGCGCAGGCGCCTCGCGAGGGGCCGGAAGTGGTGCGGCGCGCAGGCGCAGTGCACACCGTGCGGAAATTGGGGCCGGGCGCGTTGGGTGTGTATGTTCGTAGTCTTTAGATTAGCTCTCCTTGAACTCTCGCCGGTCTTGGTGTTCCCCACTCCTGTACTTCTCGAGGCCAGAGTAGGAGCTCATGAATAAACGAAGCCCTGAGTAGTTCAAGGAAACCCGGGCTACTTTTCAGTTTGCGCAAACTCCCTATTGAGTGCTGGCGCCTATTGCATGCTGGCCTGCTGCAAAACGCTTGACTTGCAAAATATTTCCAGCACCGTTCGTTCTTAGAGGGGGCGCCGTCATTTCCATTTTGCAGAAGTGAGATGGCTTCAGAGGGGAGGCCACAGCGAAATGACAGTGGTACAAACACTGTCAGTTTGTCTGGCGAGCCCTTTGCCTGCACCGCTGGCCACACACAAACACCAGAGGCAGTCTTTGAAACTCCTCACCTGTTTGATTTACACCTCACTTCCAGGCCTTTAGCTAATTAGATGGTCAGCACTGGCTGGGAGGTGGTCAGGGCTTTTAAAATTCACATTTATCACTAGAAATTGCAAGTCAATTGGGGATAGTGATTTGGAGCCCTGCCTGGAATTCAGATCACCTGTCCTAACGCATGTTTTGGCTGCCTTCATAGCCGTTTTTTTGTTTGTGTTTTTGGCAGCGCTCACCGCGTGTGGGAGTTCCCGGGCCAGGGACCGAACCTGAGCCGCAGCAGCGACTTGAGCTGCTGCAGTGACAGGGTCGGGTCCTTAACCCGCTGCCTCACAAGGGAGCTCCATTAATAGCTGGTCTTACTGTGTCACTGGAAGTTGGGAATCCCTCTGGTTTTCTGTTTGAAAGGTAGCTTGCAAACCCAGCTATTTCCTCGTTTCTCCACCCTTCCCCAAGGCTGGGACAGGTGCCTTTCCTTTACTCCCAGTGCCCCTGCTCCCTTCCTTACAGCCCCCAGCACCATTTGCTGTGGTTGGCACCAGATTCACTGATCCTTGAATCACGTCTAGGTTCTGAATATTTGCCTTTAACTTTCTTTTCCCCCAGGCCCGCACAGAATTCCTGCGGAAGAAAGCTAGGCATCAGAACTCACTACCTGCGCTTGAAGCAGCAGAAGCAGGAGCCCCAAGTTCTGGCCCTGTGGATCTGTTTCGGGAGCTACTGGAGGAAGGGAAAGGCTTGACCAGGGGCAATAAAGAGTACGAAGAAGAGAAGCGACAAGAGAAAGTACGTTGGTCCTGCCCTCTCCGTCAGTCATGGCTGGGGCTGGGGCTGGGGCTGGGGCTGGGGCTGGGGCTGGGGCTGGGGCTGGGGCTGGGGGAGCAGCTTGCTCTCAGGTGTGACTGAGGGGCATTTAGGGTTACAGCAGGGATTAAATGAGCTAATTAGAGAGCTCATAAGAGTCATGAGGGCGTTCCTTTCGCGGCGCAGTGGTTAATGAACCCGACTAGGATCCATGAGGACGCAGGTTTGATCCCTGGTCTCGCTTAATGGTTAAGGATCCGTTGTTGCCGTGAGCTGTGGTGTAGGTCACAGACATAGCTCGGATCCCATGTTACTGCGGCTGTGGCATAAGTCGGCGGCTACAGCTCTGATTTGACCCCTAGCCTGGGAACCTCCATATGCCGCGGGTGCGGTCCTAAAAGGAAGAGTACTGAAACATAGCAGTCAGGAGAAGCTGGTTATTGTCGGGTGCTAAGTACAAATCCCTCAGGTCTCTAACCTCGTGTCCAGATCTATAGATATGTGGGGAGTGTTAAGGAGCTTTTATTTTTTGTTTTTTTAAATTTTTAAAATTACAGTCGATTTACAGTGTTCTGTCAGTTTCTGCTTTTCAGTGAAGTGACCCAGTTTATATATATATATATATATATATATATATTATATATACACACGTACATTCTTTTTCTCACATTATCCTCCATCATGTTCCATCACGAGTGACTAGATATAGTTCCCTGTGCTATACAGCAGGACCTCATTGCTTATCCACTCCAAATGCTATATGGTTTGCATCTACTAACCTCAAACTCCCAGTCCATCCCACTCCCTCTGCCTTGACAACCAATCTGTTCTCCAAGTCTATGAGTTTCTTTTCTGTGGAAAGGTTCATTTGTCCCATATATTAGATTCCAGATGTAAGTGATATCATATGGTGTTTGTTCTTCTCTTTCTGATTTACTTCACTTAGTATGAGAGCCTCTAGTTCTATCCATGTTGCTGCAAATGACATTGTTTTCCTCTTTTTTTATGGCTGAGTAGTATTCCAGTGTGTATATATACTACGTCTTCTTAGTCCATTCATCTGTTAGTGGATATTTGTTTCCATGTCTTGGCTATTGTGAATAGTGCTGCAGTGAACATACAGGTGCATGTTTTTTTTTTTTTTTTTTGCTTTTTTGCTTTTTAGGGCTGTACCTGTGGCATATGGAGGTTCCCAGGCTAGCGGTCCAATTGGAGCTGTAACTGCTGGCCACAGCCACTGCCACTCGGGATCCAAGCCATGTCTGTGACTTAAACCACAGCTCAAGGCAATGCCAGATCCTTAACCCACTGAGTGAGGCCAGGGATCAAACCTGCATCCTCATGGTTGCTAGTGATTCATTAACCACTGTATCTAGTTTTCTGAGGAAACCTCATACTGTTTTCCATAGTGGTTGTACCAATTTACATTCCCACCAACAGTGCAGGAGGGTGCCCCTTTCTCTACACCTTCTTCAGAATTTATTTATAGACTTCCTCTAATTATGGCCATTCTGAACAGTGTGAGGTGGTACCTCATAGCAATTTTGATTTGCGTTTTCTTAATAATTAGTGATGCTGAGCATTTTTTCATATGCCTGTTGGTCATCTGTGTATCTGTTTTGGGGATTTTTTCTGTTCAGGTCTTCTGCCCATTTTTCAGTTGGATTTTTTGCTCTTGAGTTGTATGAGTTGTTCAAATATTTTAGAGATTAAGCCCTTGTCAGTTGCATTGTTTGAAACTGTTTTCTCCCATTCCATAGGTTGTCTTTTTGGTTTTTTATGGTTTCCTTTGCTGTGCAAAAAGCTTGTAAGTTTGATTAGGTCCCATTAGTTTATTTTTGCTTTTATTGCTATTGCTTTGGGAGACTGACCTAAGACAACCTTTGTACAGTTGATGTCAGAGAACGTCTTGCCTATGTTCCCTTCTAGGAGTTTGATGGTGTCTTGTCTTTTGTTTTCACCCTTAAGCCATTCTGAGTTTATTTTTGTGCATCATATGCGAGGGCGTCTCCCAGTTTCACTGTTACATGCGGCTGTCCAGTTTTTCCAGCGCCGCTTGCTGAAGAGAGACTGTCTTCTTCCCGTTTTCTGTTCTTGCCTCCTTGGTCAAAGATTAATTGGCCATAGGTGTCTGGGTAAGGAGGGTTAAAAATGGAAACTGCCTCCTCTGCTACCAGCTCTCAGGGATTCCCCAGCTAACTCTGGACTTGCCCACTCCGCACCTCTGCCTTGCTTGCTTTTTCCAGGTTTTTCTTCATTTAGTTCCCCGAAGATGCCTGCCTTTGAACCCTAACCTAAAGCGGCTCCACCCTGTGCCCGGCTCCCGGGCATCTTGTTAGTGAAGCTGCCGTCGTGCTCTCGGGCAGGCCCGCACCGGCCTGTTGTGCCCCCGGCCTGACAGGCCCTGCTGGCTGACGTCGGCCCTGCCTCCTCAGGAGCTTTTGGGTGTGTGCTCTCTCATCCAGGGCTTGACCTTCTCATCTCATTTCCTGTCCCCTTCAGGAGAGGCAAGAGAAAGCTCTGGGCATCTTGACATACCTTGGCCAGAGTGCAGCAGAAGCCCAGACCCAGCCCCCCTGGTACCAGCTCCCCCCGGGGCGGGGGACCCCGTCGCCTGGTGCCGGACGAGATGAGAAGATCAAGAACCGCCTGGACCCTCTGCGGGAGATGCAGAAGCATTTGGGGAAGAAGAGAAAGCACGGTAGTGTCGACAGCAGTCACAGCAGAAAGGAAAAGGGGCTTCCTGCGAAACAACGACCCACAGAGTAAGGAGCTGGGGCCCCGAGGCTTGGCTGTGGCCACGTGGTTGGGACAGGAGGGTGCTGCGGCCCTCCGTCTAGGTCTGGGGCTAAAGTGTTCTCAACGTGTGGGCCAGGCCCCCCGGGGGTCCTGACACCCCTTCAGGAGGTCTGCAAAGTCAGGCCCATCTTTCACTTACCTTTTTCACTCTGGTTCTTGGGGTTTCTAGAGGCCACATGACACGCAAAGATGCCACTGCTCTGATGGCTAGTGGACTAGCTGCTCGTGTTAACATTTCTGGAGTTCTCTTGCGGCTCAGTGGGTTAAGGATCTGGGGTTGTCCCTGCATTGGCTTGGGTCACTGCTGTGGCTCGGGTTTGATCATCCCTGGCCCAGGACTTCTACATGTGCGGCCGAAATTGGGCATTTCTGTTTCCATGTCGTGTTATATGATCTTAACAAAACTGAGACCAGGGTTTGAGAACCATGGTGTTAAGAGTAAAAGCAGGTTTGTGTCTCCAGGCGGCCAGCCCCCGGGGGGTCAGGTGTACCGACCTTCGCTCTACGGGGGCAGAGAGGGAGGGCAGGTGCTCGGGGGCGGCGGGGGCCCCTCGGAGGGCGGCAAGGGCGGCTCCCTGGTTCTGGCACCAGTCTCCTTTCTCCGCCTCATGACCTGACCCCGGGAACAGCTGCAGGAGCTCCCAAGTGGCAGTTGCCTCACAGAGGCGGCTGGGGGAGGAGGGTGGGGCCTTCCGGGACCACCAGATTCCTGAACCAGCTCTCCTCTCCCCAGACCCCCGTCCCTGGACCGGCTTCGAGCTGAACGTCTCCAGCGTGAGGCAGCCGAGAGGGCCCGGGCAGAGGCCCTGCTGGCCCGGGTCCGAGGTGCAGTGGCGCAGGAGCATCAGCCGGAAGAAGAAGAGGTGGACGAGCGGCGGAGGCGGTACAACTCCCAGTTCCACCCCCAGCTGGCCCGGCGCCCCCGCAGGCAGGAACCCCCCGTTGCTCACTGACTGAGGGGGTACAGGAGAGGCCGCTGCTGCCAGCCGTCATATAAAACTATTTATTCATAAATATTTTCCAAAATGAAAATAGGTTTACCAAAAAATGTCCCTCGCTGGGGAGGGGAGGAGGGGGCAGCCCTCGCCCCGGGGCCCCCAGGGTGGGGCTGAGAGGAAGAGAACACCTCCCGGCCCCTCCCTGCTTCCTGGGGGAGGGGGCTGCCCCGCGCCGGGGCCTCCCCCCAGTCTTCCAGGGCAGGGCCCTCACCTGGGCAGGGGGATCAGCATGCGGGGGCAGGGGGCGGAGGGGGGCCGGTGTCACTGGAGGTCCCGGTCCTCCAGGTAGCGGTACTCAAAGGTGAAGCCTTCCTTCTTCCGCTGGCCCCACTTCTCGTAGTCAAAGTAGATGTAGGTGCCCTGGCCGGGGGAGAAGGCGGTCAGTGAGCGGGCCGGGAGGTGCTCAGGGATCGGGGTCGGACCGACACTGGGGACAGTGCTTAGGGCCGTGACGTGCCAGGCAGCGGGCCACCTGCCCGCATGCACACGCCGTCTCGCTCCACCCTCTCAAGGCTCTTGGCAGGTAGGAGACGGGTTATCACGCCTGCATTAGAGGAAAGGAGGGAGGTGCAGAGGTCAGGGACCAGCGTGCTCCCCGCGGCGGCCGTGGCCGTGAGCCCCAACAGGCGCTGCGTGTGCTGCATGTCCTGGGGTCTGGTCTTCACAAAAGCCTCCGGCCGCTGCCCCGTCCTAGGGAATGGAGCGGGCTTGGGGCTATTCCAGGCACGCCCAGGACACAGGTCTTACTGGTGACCGTGGTGGCGGGGGCCTTCTGAAGGACTGACGTCTGGAAATACACTGACTTAAGAGAATTACTTTGGACCTAAGCAGGAGGGGACAGGAAGTCTCTAGTTAGGTAGAAGATACAGTGGGAAGGGGGCTGGGTTCTGAGCGAAGGAACCTGAAAGAACGGAGAGGAGGGGACTGAGTTCTCTGAGGACAGGGACCTTGTTCAGTGCTTGGCAGCAGGTAAGGGTGTGGTGGCAAAACCACTGTGGAACACAACTGCAAGTTGAAATAAAGTACAAAACGCCCATGACGCTACATAGCAGGCACCGTTAAGTACTTACATGTTATCAACTCATTTAATCACAACTGCATCAGAGTAGGTCCTGTTACCCCGTTTGTACAGTTAAGGAAATGGAGACAGATGTTCAAGTGGATTGTTCAGAGTCACCAGCCAGAGCCGGGCTCAAGCCCAAGGAGTCTGGCTCCAGTGTTTTGCACGAAGTGGGGGGAGGTTCCAATCAATTACGAGAAGGGCATTTTAGGACGCTTCCTCCTCCGTGTTTGCTGAGCCCCTGCTCTGCTGGGGGCCGGGGACGGTCAAGGTCCCTGTGCAGGGCAGCCCACCGTCTTGGCGGGGAGACACCAGTCCCAGACCGCGCCAGGGGCAAGGTGGCGGTGCAGGCTGCGTGCAGCCGGGGAGGGCTCCTCTGAGGAGGGGACATGTAGGCCGGGACCTCAGGAGGTGGCCGGGTGAGGAATGGCGGGCAGGGTCCCAGGCAGCGCCAGCGGCCCGAGGGACCACGCGGGCCGAGGGTGGTGGCACAGGGCTCCTAGCCTGCGTGCGGAGTGAGCAGCAGAGTGGACGGGGCGCAGGGAGGGGCCCTCACCTGCTCGAACTCGTCAGTGATCGTCTTGGGCTCCTCGTGCCTCTGGAACCACATCATGTACTTGGTGTGGAATCGCCACGACTGCTTCTTCAGGGCCTTGGCTGCCAGGTACTGCGCCTTCGTGCCCTGGGGAAGGAAGGGTGGGCTGGCGGTCAGGGCACCTCCAAACTGGGAGGAGCCGGGGGACAGGGCAGGCGACAGGGCTGACCCCAGGCCCCGCCACAGACCGAGGTTGGGCTGGACACTCCGAGTGGAGGTGGGCTGGGGCACAGAACATACCAATGCTGGTCAGGAGAAGGAAAATGAGACAGGAGGTGGGAATTGCTTCCAGAGAAGCTTTGAGAAGGAAGAGAACCTAATCATGATGAGTTGAGAGGAGGCGGTTTAGAAACTTTCCCAAAGTGGGATGAGGATGGATATTAGTCGTGACTCACTGGGGTCACGCGGAGAGTGGACAGTTCCCTCGGGGTCCCCAGGGAGGCCTGAGAACGTGCCAGTGAGCAGCGGCCTGCGCGGCCGGCGGGCAAGCACGGGTGGTGCTGAGCTCCCCGGCTGCGGCGGCCCGGCCTGGCCCTTGGCCTCAACAGTCCTGACAGCTCGGTGCCGAAGTGGGGCGGGGGCAGGTTGGGGGGGGGGGACTGGGGGATGGGAGGGGGTGCGGTCCCGGCGGCCGCAGTGGGACACCCACCTCACCCCTCCAGCCCGAGGGGGGACGGCGGCGGTGGCGGCGAAGCCGGGGGGCCTGAGGCTGCCCCGGGGGCCCTGCTGTACCTCCAGATAGTAGAAGATGAAGAAGAGCGTCTCGGTGGACAGGCGCTGGTAGAACTCCACGGTGTCCGAGTGTGGGGGTGGCATCTGGTGGTGGTAGGGGGGCGTTGGGCAGGGGTTCCGGGGGAGGTACTGCCTGTGGGGCAACAGGAAGGTCAGAGCCAGTGCCCAGCAACCCCTGCCGTGCAGGCAGGGCCCGGCCCCCTTGCGTCCTCTCTTGGGTCAAAGGGAGCACCTCGGGCCCATGTCACCTGGCGTTTACTGCCCCGGACACTGCCTCCCGTGCAGAGCCCCAGATCCGGGCCCAGAAGCTTTACCGAGTCTCCGGGACGGGGACCAGTCCTCCACCGCAGCCTCCTCCCTCAGACCGGGTCCCCCCCGGCCCCGGCCCGCGCGGCCCCTCACCGGATACGCTCAGAGTCTGAGGGGTGGGGCATGTGGTGCCAGGCGGCCTCTTCCATGGCCTGCTGGTACAGCTGCTCCTTGGTGAGGGGCACGGGCCCCAGGGGACAGACGCCCAGCGACAGCGGTATGTTCACCTCGGACAGCTGCAGGGGCGGCTGGGCTGAGGCTGGCGGCGCCGACGTGCTGCTCAGGATGATGTCTGCGGGGAGGGTGGAGGTGGGGCCGGCGGGCGTCAGGCCGGTGTGTGCGGCCCTCCTTACCGGCCCGCCCACCGCCCGGACGCTCACCTCGCTCAGTCAGGTGCAGCGTGGGCACGGGGTCCTCGATGCCGGAGCTGATGGCCGCCCGCTCGGCCATGGACTTCAAGGAGCTCAGAGGCTCAGGAGCCTGGGGAAGGAAGAGGTGGCTGGCCTGAGGTCAGGGCTGGGGACCGGCACTGGGGCCTCACCGCCCCGGCACCCGCCCGCTCCAGCTCAGCAGAGACCCTCTGCATAAGAGAACACCCACCGTGGCACCCTACCAGAGGGAGACAGCCCGGCAAACAGAGGGGCGCAGAGCACGCGCGGCCCCACCGGCAACGCAGCACGGCAACCCTGAAGATGCACGCCGCACACGGCAATGTCCCAGAGCAGACCCCGGGCAGCACCGCTCCTCCGTGCCCACACCTGGAACCCCACTCGCCACCGGCTGCACCGCGCGCGTCACCAGGACCCTGGCCCGCGGCCCTACGGCCTGTGCGCCCAGCTCCCTGCGTCCTTCAGCCCGCGGGCCTCCCTGCTCTGCCTCCCTCGGGGGGACCCGCACAGCCGGGCCTCCTCTCCCCGCCACCCTGTCCTCAGGCCTCAGAGGCACCTTTCCAAACAGCTTTTCTTTCACTTCTCTACTCAAAACCTTTCCGTGGTTCCCCAGCACCACTCACCCCAGTATACGGATTTTTAACGTCTGGCCCAGGAGTTTTGAGGAGCTCCAGGGTACCGCTCCCTTTCTCCAGAGAAACGTGCACGCACAATTCACTGTCCGGCACGCCTCCACAACGCGGGCGCTCACCCCGAGCTGGAAACTACTCCGAGAGCTTTATGCGGGTTACTGTAAGGCTCCCTGCCACGCAGGAGTGACTTGCCTACTTGCGTTTTCCGGATGGAGGAAGGTTCTGGAGGCAGCTGCGCAGGCTTGGACCCTAACGGGGCCCTCCCACCCCACCTGTGGAGCTGAGTGTAAAACACCCCGGCCCAGGAAAGCACTCCCCGTCGGGCTGCTGCGCGTTGAGACTGGCCTCACAGCCAGCCGCACCCTGGGCCTTCTCTCTGCCTCGCCCTCTCAGTGGAGCCCTGCCATCGGCTCCCCCAGGGTCCTGCACAGGACAGCCGCTCTGAGACCCTGCCACCAAGAGCCCGCCTGACCTGGCCCAGGCCCCAGCTCTGACGCCCCTACATCCGCCCCAGAGCCCTGGCCGGGCTGCCGTCCCACGTTAGGTCAGGTGCACCCCCGCACCCCCTGCCCTCGCTGTCCAGTCCCGGCTCTGCGCCCTGAGTGGAGGGTGAGGGTGGGAACTGGGTACGTGAACCCGGCACGAGGGGCCTGGTGCACGTGTCAAGTGTCTCCTCGATTTAAGTGATTTTTTTAGAAGGAAGAGGGCGGTGAGCTGGACAGTGGGTCGTGTGAAGGAATGCCTTACGAGGAGACGTGGGGACATAGGCCGAACTGGAAGGAGGGGGTGACAGCGGGCACCAGGAGAGTGAGCAAGTACAGTCAGAAGCAAAGGAGAGCACCCGGAGGGACAGACAGGCCCGGGCTGGGGGTGGCAAGGAGCCCAAAGATGGGGTGAGGGTGCAGCTGTGCCAAGAGAAGACAAGCCAAAGTGACAGAGGGCGAGGGCTGGAGGCGGAGATTGCAGGAGAGACCTGGAGGGAGGGGACGGCGAACATCTGGAGTGAAGGCACAGGGCCAGGGCACAGAGAAGCTCGGGGCCTGCCAGGGACATGAGGGGCCCACCTTAATCTCCGGGGCGGCGCTGAACTGCGGAGGTCCGTTGAGCAGGGCGCCAGCTGCCTTGGCCTCGCTGAAGCTGGGCGTCGGGGAGCTGGGGGGGTTCACAGGTAGTGGCACCAGGAGGCTGGGCCCCCCGGAGTTGTTCCCTGAGCCTGGGGCCACGCCCCCGGCCCCTGTTGGGGCTGCTGCACTGGGCTCCTTCCTGGGGAGGGGTACAAAGGGGTGGCTGCTCAGGAGGGTCCCGGGGCAGGACAGACAGGCAGGTCTGGGCGATTGGGGAGGCAGGAAGGGAGAACGCACAGGAGCTGGGCAGGTGAGGGACAGAGATGGGAGAGAAGCTCTCTGGGCAAGGGCGGAACCTGCTCCGAGATGCCCCCAGTGAAGGTGGGGTGAGCCTTCTCAGGGTGCCCCTGAGACCACATGGCTAAACGGCCCTGGGAAACAGCAGGCCTCTGAGGGGCCCGCAGAGGAGAGTGGGGAAGGCAGTGTCCCCTCGGGGCAGGCGCCATGTCCCACACAGGAGGCTAAGCTCTCTCGGGGCACTGTTCCTGGAAACGGGATGCTCTGACCTAGGATCTGGAGGGGTGACTGGGGAGGGATGACTGGGACCCTTCGTTTTGCAGAGTGGGCACCGAGCCTTGCGATGGCGTCGGGAAGGCCTGGGGCAGGACACAGGAAGGGGAAGGAGGAACGCAGGGACGACTCCCCAGGGAAGGGCAGGGCAGAGAGCACGCCAGCAGGTCCCTGACGGATGGGGGGTGGGGGGCAATCCCGCTTAGATGAGGGATGCTTTAGGGCAAAGCGTAGGGCAGGTGCATCCAGCACCCCAACTGGAAAGAAGTGGGGACACAGCACCTAACCAGGCAGCAGAGTCCCAACCAGCAAGGGAGGGCCTGTATCTGCAAGATGTGATGACAATGGGGGAGGCCCCGTGTCCCCAACCCCGCTGAAGCCCAGTACTCACGAGGTGCTGGGAGGTGGGTTGTGGGGGCCAGATGGGGGCCCCAGGGCCTGGCTGCTGGTAGTGTTGCCCCCACTGCTGCTGAGAGCCACCTCCGCCGGGCTGTCTGCCACCACTGAGCTGTAACCTGGGGGGAGGAAGAGGGAATCAAGAGGCTTTCACCAGCTACCGGGGACCCCTCCCTCGCCCCCCACCCTGCCCCCCCACTTACTGGTGGCACCGTTCTGCTTGCCAGCACCCCCACCTCCACTGCTGTTGCTGCTACTGCCGCTTCCTCCACCGCCTCCACTGCCACCTCCACCTCCGCCACCAGGCTGGACGCTGGGGGGCCGCGGCTGGGCGGTGCTGGGCCCACTCGAGGCTGGCGGGGCCACAGCCTGGGCATAGGGGGCAGGGGTGCCCGAGTTGTGGCTGGGAGCTGGGCTGGCCTTGGGGCCCAGGGCACTTGCGGGTGCTGCTGGGGCAGGCGCCCCATTGTTGCCAGGGGTGCTGCTCAGGGCAGAGGCAGCAGGCGGGGGGCCGGAGGGGTAGCTTGGCGGCACGGCTGGGGACTGAGGGTGCTGGTTGCTGTGGACAGGCTTAGAGCCGTTTTTGGCTGGAGACTGCAAGTGGAAGAGAGAAGAGGATCAGAACCCACTGGGTCAGCAGGTGTCGCAAGCCTCCTGCACACCCCTCCCCTGGAACAAGGCTCCACCCTCATCGCTGGCCCGCCCCCCCCACCCCCCCCCATGCTCACAACACAGGCATTTCTAGCCTGCACCCAGCTTTCCATGCCCTGCCTGGACATTTTCCCACGGCATCCCACAGGGATCTGAGACAGCGTGGGCGTGAGAGAAACCCATCTGTCTGAAGGCAGAATGGTGGGAAATATGAAAATGCCCACAGTGTGTGATAAGCTGTACAGAGCCAAGAGCCCAAGAGAAAGCAGGATGACTGAAAACCAGCCAGTAGCTCTGCATGTTACTTAAAGCGTCACTAAAGCAACTGGGGGCGCCGTTAATGAGCAACACCCCACAAAGCAGTGCCCATGACAGCCCTGCGGCCGAGCTGCTGACAATCACTCTCAGCCAGCCCGCGCTGCAGCGCCTCCGCCTCCCGGACTCATCCTAATGCCCCGAGGGCACCTATGCGCCTAGCGGGACCTGTGACCGATCTTCCTGGCACCACGCACCCCGGTCCCACACCAAGCTCGTCAACACCAGCCTTGGGGTCCCCACTGGGGACCAGCCCTCCTGTAAGCCCAGAGCAGGGTTTTTGGCCTTCTCCTCCTGCCTAAAGACAGCGTTCCTGTGCAGCAGGTGTGCTCCCATCCTAGGAGATGTCAGAATTCAGGGGGTTCACTGGGGGCCCTTCCCTTCTTGGGATCTTACAGCATCAGCGCAGCCAAAGCCCAGCGTGCCCACCAACAAAGAAACCTGCCTGAGACCTATCACTGCTCAGAGCTGGCCCACCAGTGGTGGAACCCTCAGCCCCACAATCTGAGGTCCTGTGCTCACGCCAGCCAGTGGATCCCGCCAGGCCACCTCTCCACACTTCCCGAGCCCCAGTGCCACGCGTCTGTGTCACCTGCCGCTGCCTCGCCCAGGTCTCTTCCTCCGACGCCCAGTGCAGACGCCCCTCCCGAGGAGCACCTCCTGAGCACAGTGCCGGCCACTCGCCTGTCTGTGCCCATCCGAACCCAGGGCAGCACGGCCTTCTGACCCACTGTGGCACCCGGAGCCCAGCCTTGGGCAGCCGGCGAAGGAGCAAGCGCTGTGCCCATCTATGTCCGATGCCCACCGGACCCACCTGGCTGACCTCACTGTCCGTCGAGCGTCCCCTCTTCTTGTCGTCCTCGGAGTTCTCCTGCAGTGTGAGAGGCGCAGTCAGAAAGCCGGGCGTCTCTAGGGTCCCGACAGAGACGCCAATCTCTAAACCTCCCGGACATGGACTCAGTTGACCTAACCCCCGGCCCCAGAGCCATTCAGTGCCTCTGCCCTTCCTCTCACTGGGAACCGCCTGAGCCCTACTCCCTAGGGTGCGTGCCTTTCAGGTCACAGCACCACCCGCCAGCCTCTCAAGGACCCAGGAACCCGCTCTCCTTAGGGAATCCAACCCGTGATCCCTTCCCAGGCTGTCCAAGCACCAGCCTCCCACCTCCACCTGCCAACCCATGAATGGCCCTAAGCACCCTAATCTTCAGCCCTTGGGGCCCGGACCCTGATACCTGGACACCCCCCAGTAAAGTGTTTCTGAGAGACCTCAGCCCCCACCCTCTGTGCCCTCCTAGGACACTCAGCCCCCAGGCCTCACCGTGGTGCAGTTGGCCGGGCTGGGCGGGATGGGTGAGCTGGAGGTGGTCGAGGTGGGCGTGCTGCTTGACTGGTTGAAGATCTCATCCTCCATGTGACTGTGGCTGGGTGGGGAGGTGGCGACCAGCGCCTGTGCTGTGGGGGCGGGAGGGGGTGTGAGCCGGTTGGACGGCCCTCCCAAGCACCCCTGCGCCCCCAGGCCAACCCTGGGCCTCACGAATGTCCTCGAGGTCCAGGTCGTCGTAGAGGAACTCGTTCTCCTCGAAGTCGGGGTCCTGCGACGAGTCGACGTAGTACTCGACGTCATCCTTGATCTTGCGGATGGCGTCCACGAGGATGGAGTCGTTGTCCAGCATGCGTAGAATGGTCTCCAGCATGCGCACGTGGTAGCGGTGCTTCTCGATGTGCCGCTTCAGGCCCTCAATCCGGTCCTGCTTCTGCTGGCGAGCCCAGGGCCAGGCTCAGGGGCGGCAGGGCCTGCCCGGCCCCTCCTGCCCCCACAGAACCCGACCTCAGTCCCGGACCCCCGCGGAGACCCAGAGGCTCCACGCCAGCCCCTCCCACCACCCCTGACCCCTCAAGGGTCCCACGGCTCCTCCCGTCCCCAGACATCCCTGGAAACCTCTCCAAGAGTCAGGGGTCCCCGTGCCTCCCCTACAGCACGGCCCTCCTGCACCCGGCCGACCACCCAATCTCCCGACGGTAGCCCCCACCTCTGCCAAGCCCACCGCCCAACTGCTACCACCTTCTGGAATGCAGCAACACCCTGCCCCGTCTTCCTCGAACACTGATGATGGCAACTCCCACTTGGGGGGGGCTGTTTATAGTCACGATCATCCCTGTCGCCACCACGACCTTCCACCCCCATCCACGTACCCCTAAGGAGGAGCCCGGATTCAGAGGCCTAGCTCCTCAGGTCCTTCCCGAGGCCCCAGCTCCGTTTAGGGCTTGACATCTTAGCCCCAGCTGCAAAGCCCTCTCTGCGAGGACTCAGCTTCCAAGCCCACGGTTCCCAGACCCCTCAGTTTCAGACGCCCACCTCTGGCACACTGCCCACCCCCAGCTTCCCCAGGACCCAGCCCTGTCCCCTGTACTTCCGATGTCAACATGCAGACAAAGCCTGCGCCCCTGTCGATTCGGACCCTACGATCCCAGGTTTCTGTAGTCTGAGCCCCTGGCTCCCGGCTGTGTCTCAGAACACTCTTCTCTTCAGACCAAGTGCGCCATTTCTCTGTGTCCCGCCGTGTCCACACCGGCTGTGCTCTCCCCGACCTCCCCGCCCGGGGGGTGTTCTCAGGTCTCTCTTACTCTGCAATGCAGGCAGAGCTCACTACCTCCCCCAGACCGCTCTTGCTGAGGACCCCACTGCTGGCCCAGACACCCAGGCTGGACACCCGAGACTGCTGCACCTGCTTCCTGTGCCATCCCCAGTCGGTTGCTAGACCCTCCCGATCCTACCCCTGGACCCCTGGATGCCGGCTGCCGGCCCCGTACGCCTCAGGAGCCCACACCCCGACTCCCACAGGCCGGAGGCGCCAGCCACTCTGTCCTCTGGGCACACAGGGTCTCCCCACTCACATCCTTGTCGCCCTTCTTCTTGCGTGTCTGAACCGAGAGCGATTCCACTTCACTTTCAAACTGGTCCACCTGCATGTTCAGGGTGTCGATGGTATTCTGGGGGAGGCAGGAGAAGGCAGCCAGTCAGCCGGAGTCCTCTCACACACCTAGGGGTCAGGGCCCCCAGGTCACCTCCTCCTCTACCCCAACTCACTGTGAGCCACTGGCCAACCTCCTCCTTCTCCTTCTGGGCAGGGTCCACCTTCTGTGCCAGGCCCAGGCCCTCCTTGCTATAGGCTTTGGTCTTGGTCTCTCGCTCCACAACTTTGAACCGTTCCATTTGCTGTGGGGAGCGAGGTTGGCAGGGGGCTCCCATAGGTGGGGGAGCAGCTGACTCGGGGCCAGCAGACACTCAGACCAGAGCCCCTGGGAGTCACACTCTCAGGCTCCCAGCTGTTCGCCTCCCCCTCCCTAGGTGCGGAGCCCTTACCCTCTCGGGGACCTCTGGGGACCCAGGAATCCAGCCACGCCCCAGCTCTCAGGACCAGGTTCTGGGCTCCTACCGTCTCAATGAGCTTGCGGTTGTCTATCAGCTGCCTCTTGTCCTTGATCTCGTTGGACGCTACCCATGTCTTGATCTGGTCCCTCAGCCGCTGGAGGTGGGAACAAGTCAGACTGCCTTGTGATACCAATGCCAAGCCCCCCCGCCCCGGGACCCAGCAATCCACTCTCTCCCTTCCTTCTGCCCCCCAGGACACAGGAGCCCAGGCCCCAGCCCTCACTTGAAGCTTCTTGATCTCTTTCTTTAGGTCAGCCTCATACTTCTCTTTCTGGTTCGCGTTGGCTGCATTGTGGAGCTGAAGAACGAGAGAATCCAGGCATCAGGGTGGTTCTGGGTGCCCCACTGCTCATTCCAGTAGGGAGCTGCCTCCCCCAACCCAGCTTAGAGCTGCTTCTCTGAGGTCCTTAGCATCTGGACATGCAGGCCGTCTCCCTGGGTGACATGCAGGAGAGCCTGAACCTTGTTCTTTTCTCTCCTCCCTGGAGACCCCCTCAGCTTTTTAGGGCCCCAGGCCCTGTACCTTCTGCCAAATGTCTTCAAACTGCTCCACGCCCTCGGACACCTTCTTGAGGCAGCGATCAATCTCACCTGGGCAGGGAGGGAGCAAGGCCGTGAGCATCCTGCCAAGCAGCAGGCGCCCAGAGGGTTCTGAGGAGAGTGCGCACGTGGCCGGGCAGGCGGCAGGTGGTTAGTACCTTGGAGTTTGCGCTTGTCCGCCATCTTCCCAGCCCTACAGACGCACTCTCTTCATACTCTCTTGGCGACGGACGCTGCTGGGAGAGATAGGAAGGGGCACACCTTTATGCCCTGCTTGGTGTAAACCCAGAGCCACGCATGAGGTCGGGAAGAGCCGGGGACGGGGGAGGGAAGGTGCGTCGCTATCTGATGACAGAGACCAGCCCCGTCTCCCCCTGCCGCCCTGCCCGCCTGGCACGGGGTCAGGCCCATAGAGGGCGGCGGAAGTTTACTCAAAGAAGGACGTCGATGTACTCTCTGTGTGCCTTTGACCCCAGAAGTGGAAAACTCCTAGAGCGTGAAGCACTACCTCGCCAGACGACACTCACAAGGGTTTTTCAGGGCAGGAAAAAGTCCTGCAGCTCACAGCTGATTGCCAGGAACACAGACATTAAACCTAGGGACCACACTTCCTACAGAGCAGTCAGGCACAGAGGCAACCAGAATCCCAACACGAGAAGGGGTCACTCCTCAGACAAGTCGGGAGGCAGAGAACATCTTGCAGCCCACGGAGAAGAGCCTGACGCTGCGTGTATGTGTACGAGCTGCAAGGGACAGAGGGGACGTGCAATGTGAGGGGACGAAGATGCCTAGAGCCATGCCGCGCTAAACCCGCCCACACAGACAGGGCTCGGTCCCAAGCAGAAGAGGGCCATAGACTTCTAAGAAGTTTATTCCAGAGACAAGTCCTTAACCAAAGGAGGTTGATACCAAAAATGGTTGGAGCTCTGAGGGCAGAGGCATCCTCAAGAGAGGCCCAGAAGACAGCACTTCACAGGATGAGAGGGTGAAAGGGGACCTCAGGTGCGAGGGAGCTATGCGCATGCGCGAAGGAATTACATGCCAGATGCACTGGACGAGCACCCAATACTTAGAAATGGGCATCTTCATCCTAAAGGAAGTTAAAGGTCAAAGGTCACCAGGAGCTCTCACCCAGGGAAGCCGCACCTTAGGCCAGCACCAAGACCAGGAGAGCCTTGGGGAGGGAGGGTTACGCCTGCACCACAGGAGGTCGCCCCCCAGAGATGCGGCCTCTACTGAAAAGCTCCCCAAGATCCAGGCAGTGGCCACTGGGAGGCCTGGGGCAGGGTGCCCAGAGCAGCCCCAACTGCCTAGGCAGACAGAGCCCTCCACGGAGGACCAAGACCCTCAACCCAGCGGGAAGTCACAGCCAGAGAACCCCACCCACGGGGAAGAGAACACCTTAAGCGCAGTCCTGTCATGTTCTGTATCTGTGCCACTGAATGCCTGGAAGCTCAAAACATGGCCAGTGCGATGAAAAACGAATTTAAAATGTTGATGCTAACCAGTTAAAATTTAAATCACACATGGCTAATAGCTAGAGTGCGCCTTGGAGCCAGAGGCCCACAGTGACAAGGGGGCTGGCCCCTCAACCTCATGGTAGCACCCTCCACAGGGACCCGCTTTGCATGGTGGCAGACCTATGACTTGGGGAGCACGAATCTCCTCCATAAAGGGCCACACAGGAGTGGCAGCACCTTTAGCCCAGCACTGGCTGAAATGCCAAGGTGGGGCCCAGCTGCAGGCTGGGGAAATTCCAGCTCCGGGAAGGCAAAGCAGTCAGAAAAAGGACCCGGGAGATAGGTGTGCTGAGAGGACTCAAGGTGAGATGGGGCAAGTGCCTTCGACATAGGGGCTCACACGAGGGCCCGGTCCCCAACACCGAGCTGCGCAGCGGTGTCTTAGGTCCAACATCCCAAAACAGAAAAGCCTTCCTGCCCGAGGGTGTGAGGTGGGTACAGAAGCGTTAGACGGGAGGCCAACACTGGGGCTCAGGCAGGGACTCCAGCCCGGTTTATACTCCACGCCTTAGGAAGGGGAAGCTCTCTGCAGGCCCCCACACCAAGCGGGCGGGACACCTGGCTCAGGAGGGGAGTTGATATCCCCCAGAGGAGGAGGCAACAGAAAGTCCTGAAGGAGTCGGAGGCAAGCTGCCAGGGGAACCTAGTCCAGGAAGTGATATTTCAGACAGAACCTCAAAGTGGGAGAAGACACCACCTCACCGGGGAAGCCTGATCCTCCAGAGAAGGGCGCATTCCTGGTCCGGGGTGCTCACAGCCCTGGGCAGCCTGGCTGCTCCAGGGGTTAGGAGACTCGGCTGCAGAGCCAACACCCTCTACCAAAAGGAAAACCCCACGGCAAGAGGGTGCCTGTACCTTAGCCTCCCCAGGAAACGACCAGAGAGAGAAAGGAAGCTGGAGTCTGAGTCCTGAAGTGGAGGTGCCCTCCCCTCACGGAAGAGCCCCAGCCGTAAAGGGCTGGGAGCCCACCGCTCCAGGAGGGTCCGAGACGCTCCAGGGAAGGTGAGCAGGGCAGGCCGCTCCCGCCCTGAGACAGGCAGGCGTCTTGGGGGAGGAACGGGCCTGAGCGGCGCAGGGAGGGTCTCAAACAGCACCGAGCAACCTGGGAACCCCGGCTGTGGAGACTCAACCAAATGACTGTCCGAGACGAAGACGCATCCCTCTACTCGGGAGCCTCTGGTGAGGGGGTGGGCAGGGAGCAGGGCGCCAGCCCGCAGGAGCCGCAACCATAACTCCAGGGGCCAGAACGATCGAAGAGGAGCCCCCACTTCAGCGCGGGGTAGGCGACGCTGCCACACGGAAGCCCGAGGAGAAGGGCGGGAGGAGCAGAAAGCTCAGTCCTGGCGGTCCCCAACACCGGCGCTGTCACACGCCTGGACGGAGGCCTAGGGCCGGGGTGAGGGTCTCTGGGCGACCGAGCAAAGCGATGCTCAGGGCCATCCGGAACCTGGGAAGCGGCTGGCGCTTCACACAGAGGATCTGAGACTCTGGAAGGAGAAGGCGGTTATCTCCCCACAGCGAGGCTCGGGACCAATGGCGGGGGACTGGGAACCCCCCCCAACCTTGGAAAGGTTACACCAGGGGACTTCGCCCCCAGCAAGAAACCTGGGCCTCAGGAAGGAGGGCAGAAGCCTGGTCCCGCACAGGGGGGCATCACAAGCAGGAGGCTGAAGCATCAGCCCCGGGCGCGAACACTGAGAGGGTCCTCAGCTCCCCTGTGGGGGGGGGCACACAGAAAGGGTGGACACTTCAAATCCAAGAGTGACCAATGCAAACACCAAAGAAAGCAGGAACCTTACCCCCGGAGGAGGTAACACCGAGAAAGCTTCCTTGTCCTGGGAAAAAGGCACAACTCCAAACCTCCCAGCACAGGCACCTCGGCTCCAAGGAGCCTGACACTTTTAGGGGGTTCCAGCAGGGCGCCGTGGGGAGGTGTGAGCCCCCGTGCCACTCACACCGGAAGGGCTCTTCAGTGCTGGGAAGGCTACACATCCACAGGGAGGAGACCAAGACCAACACCGGGAGGCTGGAGCCTTGCCCCCGTCAAGATGCCGCCCCCACGCAGGGACTGAAGCTTCAGACCCAGGGACGTGACAGCCTACACGGTGAGGGCAGCAGGGAAAGGTGTCCAAACACGGGTACCAATAGGGCAGGAGCATCCATCCCCGGGGAGGTGACAGCCCCTGAGCTGAGAGGCAGGGGCGCTCGCCTGCCCACGGCAGATTAACAACAAGGACAAAGCGGGAACTTGGGAGATGCTGCCGAGAGAGGACCAGGTGCCTGAGACCCCGAGGGAGATGGACAACCGCAGCGAAGGGACCTCGAGGTGGGAGTGACATGGAGAGGAAACCCACAGCCGAGGCGGGCCGAGTCTGGATCCAGGACAGCTCACAAGCAACCAGCCAGAGGCGGATACCCAGACCCAGGGAGGCAGGCCGAGGCCGGAAGAAGCAGGTAAGGCCGAGGGCAGTCCTGACTCCCCAGCGGGGAGAGCCTGGGCTGTGGGACTTGTCAGCACAGAGGCGGAAACTTGGGCTGGGGCTCCAACTCGTGGAGCTGGCATCTTCACTCCAAGGGAGTTAGTCCCACGGCGCACCCCCAAAGAAGAGAGGGGCCGCCACGGTGGGAGGGGAGCCTGGCCCCGGGAAGGGCGACCCCCTGCCCCCGCAGGGGTCCTCGCAGCCCCGCACCGCGCGAAGGGGTCAGCCTCGCCCAGAGGCGCCTCGGTCCTTCCAGCGAGGAACCAATACCGACGCCGAGAGGGGCGGGCACCTGGCACCCTCACACCCCACGGGGCCCGACACGGACGCCGCGCGGGGCCGGGGTCGCGGGACGACCCCCGGGCGCCGCGGAGGAGCTAGCGGGGGCAGGGGCCGCGCACCGCCAGGCGGGCGGCGAGCGCCGGGGCCGCACGGGGCGGGGGCGGCCATGTCGCGACAGGCGGCGGGGTCGCAGGGGCGGGAAGCGGCGGGGGAGGCGGCCGACGGCGCCGGGGGAGGAGGGGAAGGGGTCCGGCCCAGTCGAGCCTGACGCTCTCACCACAGGAGCTGGCGCCGCCGCTGAGGAGCCTATCGCGACAAGCGGGGGAGGCGAGCGCCCGCCGCCTTTTTCTCGCGCCCCGGGCCCGGGCGCTATCGCGATAGCGGCGCGGAGCGGAAGTGGGGTGGGGGGAAGTGGGCCCGGGGTTGTTCTGACGACGGGGTCGGGGCTCAAGGGAGGCCGCGGCGTCTACCGATGGCTCCGCGGAAGCTGACCGGGCCCGGTCCAAGATGGCGGCGGCGGAGGAGGCCTCCCCTCCTCTCTTCTCGTCTCTGGCGCCGACCCGCCCCCGAGCCCTGAATATAGGCCTATCATTGCTCCGGCCGCACGTCGCTCTTGCCCCTAGGGAGCACTTTATTGGCTCTTCATGGGGATGCGGCCGGCCCGCTATCACCGATTGGGTAATCGCTCCAAGGCGCGGCGTTCGATTGGCCTCCCGTGCAGACGACTAGGATTGGTTCAGGTTTGCTTCCCCGCTCCGCCTCCTCCTCCCGCCTCAGGGCACAACACGACAGCGCGAGGACTCGTGCGTCAATCCAGAGGCCTATGTCGTGTTGATTGGATACACCCGCCCCCCTCTCCTAAACCAATTGGTCGAGGGGAGGAGCTAGGCTGATCAGGGGCGGGAAGTCGTCCGTCAAGTTTGGAGCTGTTTTCAATTGGTCTTGGGGGAATAGTCTGCCCTGAAGCCATTGGCTGGTCCAGGAAGTGGGTGGGGAAAGCGGAGGAAGGCATGGAGAGTGGGCGTTAAAGGCCGCGTACCTAATGGGAGACAGACAGGTGCCTTCAAAGCGGGGGCCAAGCTTTAGTCTTCTGCCAATCGAGACAGCCACTGGGCCGAGAGGGAGGAGTCGGGCAAGAGGATCCACCCCCTTCCCCTTCGTCGGCCCTGTTATCATTCATCGCAATGTGTCCAATAGTGTGGCGAGTGGGCGGCACCCGCTCCTAAGGCGTGTGAAACAAGGCATAGCAGGCAGGCTTGGGACCCGGGTGCATCCTTCCGCCTCCCTTGTCTCCTGGCGGGGCAGGCCCGTCCCTATCTCTCAGCCGCCCTGTCTTCTCCAGGTGCCTGTATTTGGCACATCTCTGAGACTCAGAAGAAGGGAGAAAAGGAAGGAAGCAAGAGACAGTGTCCCAAGTCACTGGCACCACGCGTAGATGAACTGGTTGGGAAGCGCTGTAGAGGCATAGTTTTTGTTCTTCCCCTGAGTGGTTACGTGACCTGACCTGACCTGACCGTGGGACAGTAACTCCTCTGCACCTCCGTTTCCTTGGCGTTGTGAGGACGCTGCAGAAGGTACAGATGAGATTCCCCGTTCCCCTTCACGGTTGTCTCCTAACGCCCGGCAGATCTCACCTCAGTGATCTTCTCTCCCTGACCTCCCCTGCTGACTGCTCACGAGCCCCGTTCATTAGAATCTACTTTTGCAAGTATACTGTCATTTTCGTGATTATTTGCGTCTCCCCCTCCGAATTTCTGAATCACCAGCGCTTAGCAGTAGGAAGCACTTAGCAACCGTTTGCTTCGAAAGAATAGGTGGATGAACAGGGGGGATGACTTGCGGTTAAGGCTTGCAAGGTACTGGTGCTTTACTATCCAGGAGGCTCTTGCCCTGGGCCACACAGTCAAGGTGGCAAGTCAGATATGCTCATCTCCTTTAGGTGGAGGAAAGGAAGATAAATCCAAGGGAGATACACGGTTGGTCCTGAATTACAATCGCCCACGGCAAGGCAGACAACCCTTGTAAAAATGCGCCGTTCTTAGGCCCACACAGACCTGGGGAATGAAGCCCAGGGATCTGTATTTTTACAAACTTCCTGGGTGATTATTTGAGTTATTGGTCCAGGAAAGTCCTGTTATTCAAAGTGTGGTCCCTGGATGGATCAGTGCTTTTTAGATTTCTCAGGAGTCACTTGGAGATTTGTCAAGTGCAGATTCTGATTCAGGAGATCCCAGACTGTGCTTTTCTAACAGATTGCCAGGCGATGCTGATATCCACAGTTCACGCTTTTTGAGTATCAAGGGCCCAGAGCAGGTATTCTTGAACTTAGCTGCTCACGAGAATCGCTTGAGGGCTTAAAAAAAATCCAGATACCCAGGCCTTGCCCTAGACTGATTACATCAGAGTTTCTCAGGAAGGGAGCCGGACATTAGTAATTAAAAACTCCTGAGATGATTCCAACATGCAGCTAATGTGACAGCGAATTTTCTAGAACAGTGGTTTTCCAAGTGTGGTCTCTGCATCAGCAACATAAACGTCACCTGGGAAGTTGTTAGAAATGCACATTTTTGAGCCCCACCATAGACCAACTCGGTCAGAAACTCTGGGTCCTGAAACCCAGTTTGATAGTCCTTCCAAGTAATCCTGAAGCATATTAAACGTTGAAAAACTCTAAGAGTATGCAGGACCGTAGGGCCAGGTGACTCAGATTCCTTCTTGAGACTTATACCTCCTTGTCCCCGGCCTTGTTAGATTCATTCTGGCCAGGGGAGATGGGGACTCTGAAGAACTGTGCAGAGATGGCCCTTCCCTGGCACAGACATAGACGGAGATCGGCAATGGTGGTCACTTCTTTTTTTAAATTTTTTTTGTCTCTTTTAGGGCCGCACCTGCGGCATATGGAGGTTCCCAGGCCAGGGGTCCAATCGGAACTGTAGCTGCCGGCCTACACCACAGCCACAGCAAGATGGGATCCCAGACGCATCTGCGACCTACACCACAGCTGACCGCAGTGCTGGATACTTAACCCACTGAACAAGGCCAGGGATCAAACCTGCGTCCTCATGGATGCTAGTCAGGTTCATTAATCGCTGTGCCACGATGAGAACTCCCAAAGGTGGTCACCTCTAAGCAAGGATGATCTAAAGTTCAGGGATAAACTTAGGGAATAAGTTGTGTGACCTGGGGTAATTTGGCCATTAGAAACAATCTCCTAGAGTTCCCACCGTGGCTCAGTGGTAATAAAGCTTACTAGTATCCATGAGGATTTGGGTTCGATCCCTGGCCCCATTCAGTGGGTTGCTGTGGCTGTGGCGTAGGCTGGCCACTGAAGCTCTGATTTGACCCCTAGCCTGGGGACTTCCATATGCTGTGCGTACAGCCCTGAAAAGATAAAAAAAAAGGAAAGGAAAGAAAGACAAAAAAAAGGAAAAGACAAAGGAAGAAATGAACCAACCTCCCAGGTATGCAGACTCTTTCTGCTGAGGGAGGGGAGAAATTCTGAGAGGGCCACTGAGGTCCAGAGACAGAGCCCTGGGCTGAGGGAGGGGCTGGGGTCCAGAGATACACGGAATCCAGGTGGTGACAGGGGAGTCCCAGAGGGGTCTCAGGACCCAGTGTGCCAGAAAGAGACCCAGGGAGAGAGCCCGAGAGGCATCACTCCCCACGGGGCTGGTTCTTGCCTGTGCACCCACCTCCTGGGCAACTAAAAGAAGCCCTGGGAGTTCCCTGGTGGCCCAGTGGGTTAAGGATCTAGTGTTCTCACTGCTGTGGCTCATGGCACAGGTTTGATCCCAGGCCCAGGAACTTCCGCATGCCACAGGCGCTACAAAAAAAAAAAAAAAGGAGTGTGTGAGAGACAGGGAGAGAGAAAAAGGGCCGACCTCAGAGGTAAGAGCCCACCAGGAAACCCCGATCCCAGCACAGAGTAGGTAGGCCCCCCCCGGCAGCACTCTGCTTCCAGGGCAGGGAGCCTGTCTGCCCTACCCCAGCCCTGGCCTGGCACACCAGGGTGGGAGGGGGAGTCCTTGGCAAACACACACACACAAGACAGAAATAACAGCAGTACCCCGTCATGGGGCCCTGACGGTGAGCCCAGTGCTAAATGCTATCCCATGCAGCATAGGGAAGTCCCCAGTGCTCACAGGTGCGCCCGGTGGCGGCAGCGTGGAGGCCTGGAAGGCGGAGGCCAGCCGCCCAAGATGCCACAACCACTCCGGTGGCCTCCGTTGAAAGCTGGGGCTCTCAGCAGCCACACGGCTTCGGTGTCAGAACCACCGAGGTTCTCTAAGGGGCTGGACACGGAGAGGGCGCTGGTTCTCTTCCCGGGATGGCACGACCTGGACCGCGCGGGGTCCAAGCTTTGTGCCCCGAACCCCACAGCTCTGACTCCTCAGTCGCCCAGGTGTTTGACAAACGATCACTCACCAAGGACAGATCCTGATAATGTGCTTTTAATCGCACTTTCCCGCAAAGTATCTCCTTTCCCAGTTAGAAAAGACGTGTGATGAGGGCTGGTTCTTGTGTCTGAGTGAGGCGACGATCTCAGAGCTTGGGGGCCGGGCCTCCTTCCTGGCCTTGCTCACATCCCAACACGGGCGATGGCCTGGTAGCTCTCCCTTCCGCGACCTCCCAGCCCCATCCGGACCCCTTCAGAAAGGGCGGGGGGGGGGGCCCTCTGTGTCCCTTCAGCGGGCGACAACCCAGGGCGCCGCCCCTCAGGTGGACATGATGCCACTTTTCTCGCCCTTGACCTTGAGGAACTCTGCCATGCTGGAGAAATACTTCTGGTTGGCCTCAGCCACCTTTTTCTCTGCTGCCTGTGGGTTCACAATCTCCAGGCCCTGGACAGTGGGAGAGACATGTTGAGGTCGGGAGACGGCCTGGCCCATAACAACGCCCCCCGACCCAACGCCCAAACCCTTTCTCACTGGTCCCTGGGCTCTGGGCAAACATGAGGACAGTCCCCAAGTTCCCAGGTGGAGACACTGGGTAGGGCGCGGGGGAGGACCTGGGCATCTGAATTTTTAACAAGCTCCCAAGGTGGTTTTAAAAACACCACCGTTTGAGAAAAACTGGTCCTGTTCAGTTCCTGAATAAGGAAACTGAATCCCAGAAGTAAATGGCCTGCCTGCGGTCCCAGCATGAATCACGCCCACCCCTCCGAGGATTTTGCCACCAGCTCTGGGGGCCCCGACATGTGCGTGGCGGGCTTGGTTCTGAGTGATTTTCTCAGGGGCCATCCCTGAGGGCCCCCCAGTCCCTTTTCTCCCCAGAACATCCCCCACTTCCAACAGACTGTGCATCTTATTTCTCTGCCCCCTGCTGCGCCGTAAGCCCCCAAGGGCAAGACTCCCTGTGTCCTGCGGCTTTGTCCCAGCGCCTGCAGTAGCGCTGAGAACTGAGCAGGCGCTTGGCAGCGAATGAGCTGCTTCTCCTCATGCCCTGTGGAACACCCGGCCTCTGCCTGCTGGGGGAGTCAACCCAGGCGCGGACAGGTGAGGGACTGGCGCTGGCGGCTGGGCTGGGGTCCGACCCTTCTCGTGTGGGGTCCCGAGGTGGCCCCAACCCCCGGCCCCCTGAAGGTGAGGACCCGGGCCTGAGGGAGGGGCTGAGCCTGCTCAAGGACACAGAGACTAACTGGTCCCTGGTGACCTTGCTGCGCGCCAGGAAGGGGGCCGCAACCCGTTGGGGGCCTCGGAGGTGCCCCGGGCTCCAGCACACGCTCATTTCTTAAGCAAGGAAGCTGAGGCCCAGGAGGGGAAGGGAGCGGGGCCGGTACCTGGAGTGGGGTGAAGGCCACGCTGGAGGCGGTCCCCGAGGAGCGGTCTCGGATGGTGGACTTGCCACCGTACACCACGCTCTGCTTCTGCAAGGTCCGCTGCGGGAGGGCAAGGAGAGCAGGGCCGGCTGCGGCCTGGGCCCAAGCACCGGCAGCACCCCCACCCCCCAGCCTGGGGGCCCAGCCGTACCTGCAGTGTCTTGGAGATCCTGGCTTTGGTGGCCTCGTTCACCTGCGTCTGCCGCACCCGCCCGCTGCCGGACTTGCCCAGGTGGCCGAGGCTGAAGCCCAAGTCCTCCTGGTAGGCGTCCTCCTCGATCTGGCAGGGAAAAGCATCCTGGGCTCAGCCAGCTCCGCGGCCAGCCAGACGTCTGGCATTCATCCCATCAGCCGGTCCCCTGGGCACCTCTTCAGGTACCCATGAAAGGGGCCGTGTGTGCACGTGTGTGTACATGTGTGTGTGTCTATCAAGAACCAAAACAGGCTTCACTGACCAAATGGCATCTCAGGTGGTTCTTGCAGGATCAGGAGGGTGACGCATGGGTAACAGAGCCTGGCGGTGAAGCCGGGCGAAGAGCATGCACGGCAGGGCGGGGCAGGGAGGAAGGGGAGGGGCGGGCCTGGGAGGCGGCCTGTGCCCAGGTGGATGCGGAGCCCCAGGGTGAGGGGGCCAGTACCGAGTGAGAAGCAGATCCCATGAAGCCGGGTGGATGGGCTGGGAAGAGACTGGAGGCCGGGGCACCAGGGCAGAGACTGGGGTGTCGCCCAGATCTGAGCAGGGGGCCAAGGCCACAGCCGGAGAGGAAGGGATGCAGTGCGGGGTGGAGGGCAGAGGGCGGGGCGGAGGGAGGAGGCGCCCCGAGGTGCCTCGGCGGGAGGGGCCTGACCTCCCCGAAGCTCATGCGGTTGGCCTGCTTGCGGATCTCCGTCAGCCCCAGCCGCTCCTTCATCTTGCGGTACCTGGGGATGGACAGGGGGTCAGCAGGGAGGGTGCGAGCCCCGGCCCCCCGGCCCTGGCCGGCCGGTCCCCGGGCCCCACCTGCGGCCTCCTCGCTTCTTGCGCTGCCCGTCCAGGGGCGCAGGCAGCGGCTTCACCTGCTTCACGGGCGGTGGCTCCTGCCACTTGTCGAACTTGCGCTCGATCTCGTCCTTGAGCTCGTAGCCCACCTGGGGAGGGCGGGGTAGGGTCCTGCAGCTGCTCTGGGGCGCCCTCGCTCCTCCTGGGGCCACCCCCATCCAGACCCAGCCCTGGAGCACCTCGCCCCTGGGGCTGCATCTCGGGCCCGGACCTCTCCTCTCAGCGCCACGTCCCCCAGCCCACTGCCCGGGCAGAGCTGCTGCGCCCCGTCCCCCGCCTCCGGCCAGCTCTGCTCCGGTGGGTAGGCGGCGACGCCCTGGCCTCAGTTCACCTCTCACCCCAAGAATCCCACTGGGCTCCTCCTTCAGGACGGACCCCCAGTCGGCCCCCTCTCAGTGCCTCCGCCAAAGCCAGGTTCTCCCCAGGGCGCACCGTCCCGCCAGCCTCCACTCTCCCCTGGGTCCTCAAAGGAGCCGGAGTTGTGAACACAGAGGCGGGAAGGGGCTGCGCTGGCTTGGGAGCGGGAGCGAGGGGCCCGAGCGAGGGGTGCAGGGGGCCTGTGGAAGCCGGAAAAGGCAGAGGAGCGACCTCCAAGGAATGCAGCTCCGCTGACATTGTGACTTCGGCCCAGCGAACCACCGTGGACTCCGGACCCACGGACCTCTAAGCCAGGAGCCCTGCGGCGCTTTAGGCCACTAAGCCCGTGGTGCCTGTCACTGCAGCAGCAACGGGAACCTGGTCACTGGGGGGGTGGCACACAAGCACTCCTGCCTCCACTGTCAGGACAGCGTGCACGGGGGCGGGGCGGGGTCCTCTGATCACAGCGCTCCCTCCCCCCCGACGGACCGTGGACAAACGCCGCCTGCCCCTCACCTTCCCCTCTGAGCTCTCGTGGAAGCTGTCCACGCGGGCTGCCAGCGTGCACTTGGCGGCCACCAGGCGGGCCGCTTTCCGCCGGAGATCCTGGAGCAACGACAGAGAGGCAGAGTCAGTGAAGACGCAATCGCATCACAGTCTCCAAAACTCCTGCCACCACGGGCTCCGTGTCCCCCGTCAGCGGGCCGCCTTCACTGCTATTGTTACTGGAATAACATGTAATGGGAACAAAATGTCGCGGTCGCTGTCTCCTCTCAGCGTACCTTCCCATTTGCCCAGACACGGAGCTGCTTTACCGCAGACGGAGGATTATGAAATACTGAGAAAACATGGTACAATTAAAATAAACAAGTGAGGAGTTCCTGTCATGGCTCTGCGGAAACAAGTCTGACTAGCATCCATGAGGACACAGGTTCGATCCCTGGCCTCGCTCAGCAGGTGAAGGACCTGGCATTGCTGTGAGCTGTGGTGTAGGTCACAGTCATGGCCCGGATCCTGTGTTGCTGTGGCTGTGGTGTAGCCTGGCAGCTGTAGCTCTTATTCGACCCCTAGCCTGGGAACCTCCATATGCCCTAAAAAGACCAAAAAAAAAAAAAAAAAAAAAAAAGGAAAAGAAAAAAATTGCCTTTCAAATGAAATAAATAAATGAATAAAATCAAGTAAGAGCTCCCTTGTGGCGCAGTGGGTTAAGGATCCAGTCTTGTCACTGAAGTGGCTGGGGTAGCTGCTGTGGCCTGGGTTTGATCCCTGGCCCAGAAACTTCTACATCCTGCAGGAGCAGCCAAACAGTATTTTAAAATACTTTAAAAATATCTGTGTATCTGACAGGCAGGAGCCCGAGCTCTGAGAAATACCAAGATGGTACATGAGTCCCTGTGGCCCCAAGTCCCGGTTGGCAATGATGAGAGCCAGCAGCCAGCGCAGCGGAGAACTGAACCCTGCGCTGCGAGGTCTGGACTCAGCCCCGGCTCCTGGGCGTCCTGGTAGGGGCCTTGGGTAAGCCAGGGTGCAGCCCTGTGATTCAGGGCAGGGTCTCTCACCAGGCAACCCCGACTGCCCGAGCCAAGTAGAGGCTGAGCCCCGAGACCCCACTGGGCGTCCTGCTGGCGACTGTGCACTGTCTCGGGTGGTGCCCGTTCGGTGCTTGCAGACCCTGCCCTCATGCCTCTCCCCTAGCTGGTGCTAGCCTGCATCCCCTCGCTGTGATGGACCGCGGCCCCGAGTGGGTCGGCTCGAGATGAGCCCGCCAGTCCTCCTGGTGGTCACCGTACGGCTAAGTCGGCGTCTCGGCCCCCGAAGCAGGTTCGCCTCGCCCCACTTCCAGATGGGGAGGCCGAGGCTCAGCACTCAGGCCTCTCGCCCAGCTACTAAGTGGCACGGCCAGCACCCCAAGCTGGCACATCAGCTGTGGCATCCTTGTTCTTATGCCCCGTGCGGCCCGTCCTCCGGGGTCCCGAGCACTGGGGTCCTGGGGGAGCCGGCTCGGTGGGGCTGAGGGCTTACCGGGGGCAGGGACTGCACGATGTCGCTGTGGTAGATGTAGCCGGTATGCGGCAGCACCGAGGTGGACGAGAAGCCGGACAGCGTTTTACGCTGGGCGCCAAGCAGCATGATGTTGCAGGCGGGCATCTTGGAGAGGTTAGTCAGGCCACCGGCCACGCCTGCGTGCGAGGAAGGGAGTCAGAAGGCAGGCGGGGGTGCAGGCGGGGGGCCTGCGCGGTCCCGCCAGGGAAGGCCAGCACGTCCCCCTCCAGGTGGGACTCAGAGGCGGCTCAGAGAGCTGAAGCAACTGGCCCAACAGGAACCTGACCCCAGAGCCTGCAAAGCCACAGGGGCCCCACTCTGTGCTTTAGAGTGGTTTTCACCACATGGGGAGCACATGACAACACGGCCCAGTGTGAACCGCCTCTGGGCTCCCCGAAGCATGTCTGCAGGCGTGGGGGCTGGGAAGAGGAGCTGCAGGTCAGAGTTTCTACCTCTGATGGCGGGATGGCCGTGTGCAGGGCCCTGTGCTAGCTGTTTCTGAGGATGCGGTGAACTGTCTCATCGAGCAAATGAATCCTTAAAACAAGCCTCCGACACCCACGCGGGAGCAGAACAGCGCCCCACAGTCACTGACGCCACAATCCCCAGAAGCTGTGCCTTAACATGGCCAAGGGGACTCGGCAGGTATGACTAAGTTAAGGGTCCCGAGACGGGTCCTGGGGTCTCAGGCTAATCACAGGGCGCTCAGCAGCGGGAGGGAAGGGCAGAGTCAGTGCCGTGCGAGGGGCCTTGCAGGGCTGAGGAGGAAGGGGCCGTGCGCCAAGGAGCGCAGCTGCCTCTGGAAGCTGGAAAAGGCAGGGACACGGCTTCCTCCGGCTCCACTCCTTCGTTTCATCCCAGGGAGGGCCCTGGTGGACGTGTGACCACCACAGCTGTCGGGTGACAGACTGCACTGTCTAAGCCTCTTGGCCCGTGGTCGTCTGTTACAGCAGCAACAGGAAGCTGGCATGCCCCCCAGTCACCACTGGGGACACTGAGGCACGTGACAGCATCTGCCCACAGACGTCAGGTCAGTGAGGGGGAGCAGGAGCCACACTGTATTTGTCCTGCCCTGAAATCCCTTTTTTTTGGTTGTGCCCGCAGCATACAGAAAACCTCAGGTCAGGGATCGAACCTGAGCCACGGCAGTGACAAAGCTAGGTCCTTCACCCATGAGGCCACCAGGGAACTCCAACCACTGCTTCCCTCTACCCTGCAGCTCTGCACACACTTGCCCCCCGCGTGATGGGCCGAACCACGTGCCCCCAGATCACCCAGCCCTCCCCTCCCCACAGCTTGAGACGTGACTGTGATCGGAGACAGGGCCCTTGAAGAGGATGAAGGTGAAATGATGTCACAGGATGGGCCCTGAGCCAAAAGGACCAGTGCCCTTACGAGAGGAGACTAGGACAGAGCCACACACAGAGGGCAGACCACGCGAGGACACAGCGAGGAGGTGGCATCTGTGCCAAGGAGGGAGGCTGCGGGAGGAAGCGGCGCTGCCGACGCCTGACCCGACTCCTGGCCCCCGGACGGTGAGAGCACGTCTCGGTACAGGTGCTCGACCAGACGGCCCCCCGGCTGAGGGGCCAGGAGCCTGCGCGGGAGCTGAGACTGCGGAGCCCGCAGGAGGAAGGCACACACTCGTGAGGCCCACCAACTGCGGGGACCAGCGCCGCCACCTGCTTCTGCACCGAGGCTCAGAGCTGCCTTTGCTGCCGCTAGCGGCCCCACGGGTAAAGGCGTAGCTGGGAGCGGCCCGGACGCCCTGGCCTTTCCACCGGCCACACGGCCTCCGTCCTTCGCCGCCTGTCGGGCCCCAGCTCTGCCGGGCACTCAGGGGCCACCAGGCTCAGGGCCGCCCTCCTCTCTCTGCTGGGCCCCCGGGGCCGAAGCCCAGTTTAGAGAACAGGGGCCTGTGGGACCGCCCCCACCCAGGGCTGGCTCTCACCCATGATCTTGGCGGCAGTGGATGCCCCGATGATGATGGAGAGGTTGGGGGCGATGAAGGACATCCTCGACTCCACGTACTCGTAGATGCGGTGCTTGGAGGCATTGAGCTCCAGTGCCATGTCGCAGGCCTCCTCCAGCCGCTCCAGCTCCTCCTCCGACAGCTGCTGCCTGCAGGGGGTGGTGGGCATGGCTGAGACCCCCGACCTCCCAGGGACGTGCAGCTTCCGGACAAGTCCCACTGGCCCCAAGGCCTGGAGGCAAGGGCTGCTGGGAATCAGTTCTCTCGTTGGCACCAGCCTTGCGGCCAGGTCCTGCCCATCCGGGTCCCACCTGGGGGAGCCCCCCGCCCACATCCTGCAGCTCTCAGCTTTGCTGACCAGCCAGACTCGCCCTCCCGGGCCTTCCCTCAGAGCACGGTCACCAGCTGCCATCAACCTGCCCGTTCACGGCCTCTCCGTTTTCCGTCTGTTTCCTGCGCTAGAGCAGCCCTGGGGGAGGGGCCCCGCGCGTCCCCGCTGCTGGCTGAGCACCGGTGAACGGAAGCGCGTCACTGCCATCTCACAGAGAAAGGGACCAGGTCCAGAGAGAGAGGGGACGGGCCCGAGGCCACATGGCCAGTCAGGTAGCCCGGTCCCCAGCACTCCAAAGACAAGCCAGACCCCTCCCCTCACTCAGCTGCCCCGCCCGAGCCGTAAGGGGCACGGGGCGCAGCTGTAGAGCTCGGAAGGGCTGCCACACTCAAGGTCACCCACCGGCAGCGGCCAGCTATGGGCCGCCTGTCCCCTCTCCACGGGAGAGCGTGGTCCCTGCCTGAGGCCGGGTCACTGCCTCCTCCAGGAAGCCACCCCAACCCAGGCTGGGTGGGTGCTTTGCTAAGCCCTCTGACCCCCGTGCTCAAAGAGTGCCTGGTGTCGTGTCAGCATCTGCTCCACGGACAATTCAGCCCCAGGGGTCTCCACCCCACGGGGCTCTGCGCTAAGGCACAGACGCCAGCGGGGCGGGGGAGACCTGGCTTTTGTCCTGCTCAGGGGACGGCATACCAGAGACGGGCACTTCTCGGCAGGGGCCTGCCCTCCGCCGCACGGCCCTAGAGGCTCAGGGGCAGGCTGGCGTCTCAGTGTCTGGGGCACCCCGCCCCCAGCCCCAGCCCAGCAGGGCGCCTAGCTTGCAGGACACGCGCAGTAAACACACGAGGATCTGCAGTGAACTGTCCTCCCGAGATGGACACGCACGCCACCGGGGCCCCAAGGCCGTCATCTGCCGTCAGACGGGCCGGCCGCGTACGCACCCCTGCGTGGTGGAGGCGGTGACGCTGACAACCATGATGGTGGCGTTGGTCAGGATCTGCTGCAGGTTCTCGTTGTTCTTGCACTTGTCCAGGCTGTTGCCCAGCTCCTGGGGGCGAGGAGGCAGGAGAGCGGAGGCGCGGGGCTCAGGAAGCTCGGAGCCTCTCAGGCCCCCCTCCCGCCCGCTCTCTTCCGCGGCCGCACACAGGGCGCTCCACCCGCCTCCCCCAGCCCCACGGCTTCACTGCCCGCAGCTCAGCAGCGGCTGCCCGGGCTGGCCGGCCCGGAGATGGCCCCGCTGCCTGCGTCCACTTAGATTGCAGGCCTGACCGCGCCACTTCCCCACGGGGACGTCCCTGCCACCGCCCTTCTCGGCTCCTGGACCCACGGGGGAGCCTCTGCTGGTGTCCCTGCCTCCACTGGCCTGACCCTCCCCTGGTGGCGCTGCCGTAGGACCGGAGCCTCAGCGGCCAGAGGGGACCCGACCTCTTCAACCTCGCCCCCTCACTCCCTCTCATTCCCTCAGCACTCAGGGGCTGCTGCCATCTCGGGGTCTCTGTCCCCCACTCCTGTCCTGTCTCCAGCTGAAAGCTGAGCGAGGGGAGCCTTTCCCCTAGACCCGGGGGTCCAAGAGCCAGGGTCCCGCCTCCCCTTCACGCGAGTGGCAGTCAAGGTCTCCCCAAACTCACCTTGACGGTGCGGATGTAATCCAGCGCATTGGGGACCAGAGACTCCAGTTCGGGGAATCGCTTTGAGTACTTATCCCGGATGAACTTATGGATGATGTCTGAGGGCGACAGGGAGGAGAGGGGGCCGGTGAGGGGCAGGCGGACTCTGCTGGCTCAACCAGCATCCACCTCGCCTTTTTCCTGCAGCAAAGGAACCCCGAACTGCAGCTGGGCTCAGGGACACGCAGCACAGAGGCCCCATTTCCCCGCTGCCCTTCCTGCTGGACGCGGCCACATGACTCAATTCTGGTCCACAAGACGGGAGCTCAAGCCACGTGTGCGACTTCCAGCCACTCCCACGAACACAGCGAGGCCCCCTTTCCCGTTCTGCTGACGGGGATGTGAGGTGACAGCCGGAGTGGGCAGCCACCTGGCACAGGAAACAGTGAGCCTTCACCCAGCCTTCACACGAAAGGAAGATGTGCGTCCTTCCCACGTTCAAGGACCTGGGAGCGGGGCCCTGGGAAGGCGGCCTGGGATCCCACCTGCCCCTCCCCGGGGGACGGGAGGGGGCCGTGGGGGCCGTGGCGTAGGGCTGGCTCTGCTTGCCCTTCCCAGCACTCACTCAGCTCGTTCTCGATCTCCACCGTCAGGTTGTTGGCGTCCACGATGACCGGGTACTCGGGGGCTGCCTCCACCGGTCCCATCACTGTGAGGATGAGAAACAGCCCAGGGTGGCTCAGGTCCCACCTCCCCCTCCAGGTTCCAGGGGTCCGGGAGACTGGGGGCGGGGCTGGAGGGGCGGCCAGGAGGAGGGGTGGAAAAGGAAACCAGGGGACAGGTGTGCGTGGCTGCAAACCCCTCTTTCCCTCCAGGCCAGTCTAGACGGGACCCCGTCTCGCCCCAGAACAGAACCCCCGGGGCTCCCCACGCCCCGAGGCTAACAGCCAAGCTCCCCAGCCGGAGATGCAAGGCCTTCCGAGACTAGAAGCTCCGAGACGACAAGTATGTTGACTTAAAAAAATAGGTAATAAGAGATGTGGCAAAACCCTGTAACTGATCGTGTGAGTCAATAAAGTCTGGGAAGCCTTGAGATCAGTCCTGTTGTAATTAGTCAGCGCTCAGCACAGAGCCAGTACTAAAGAATCGTCGCCCGCCTTTATAAAGCGATGCCCTCTTGGGAGAAAAGGGGACTGGCTGGGAGAAGAGGGCTCTGGCAACGGGTGAGAGAAAGAGCCAACGAGCAGCAAGAGGGCTGTGGGGACCCAGCTGGAGGATAGCGGGGCAGGAGCGGGGGCTACCTTCCGAGGCGCTGGCCTGCTTGCTGATATACTCCTCAATCTTCATCATGATCTCGGCGAACTGTTGTTCGGGGAGGAGGAAGGGTCAGGAACCAGGGCTGGCCGGGAAGGCGCTCCTGCCCGTGCCGCCCCTCCCGGGAGCCCCGCTCACCATCTTGCTGTCCCACAGCTTGGCGATGCTCTTGACCGAATCCCCGGAAAGATCCAGCTGCGTCTCCTCCTGCACATCCTCAATGGCCGGCTCCTCCTCTTCCTCCCCATAGCTTCCTCCCTCCTCCTCCTCGGCCGCCTCCTCGAGGTCAGCCAGCAGCTCGTCAGCCAGCGACATCCCGAGGCCTGTGGGGCAGGAGAGCACGGTTCCCCCACTTCGTGACTGCGGAGCGGCCTCCTGTGCCGGAAGGCCCGGGGCCTTCTCGCTTAGCCCCGCGGCCCGGCAGGGTCCGCAAGAACAGGTACATTCACTTGCTTTGTTCTCCAGCTCCTAACTGTGCCTGGCACATAACGGGTGCTCAGGAAATAGCTCCCAGACGCAGAGGGTCGCCTGTCACAACTCCCACTGCCTACCCTCCTCACTCACTTCACGGGGCAGGACACAGCGCACCCTCGTCCGGCACTTGGCTGAGACAAAAGATACCCCTTCCCCTTGATGAGACTCGGCCTCTCCGCTCATCCCTTTTTGTCCCCCTGCTGTAGCAGACGCTCCTCCCCACCAACTGTGGCCCCGAACAGGTGACAGATATTCTAAACCAGGCGGGGCCTAACATGTCTAGAGCCTTCCAAGCCCATCACCTCGGGCCCCGACCCGCTCATCAGCGACTCAGGTGAGGCATAAACAGTCGTATTTTCTGGTGAGTCCCACGCAGTGAAAAAAGGTTGGGAAGCACTGCTTTACAAGGCACAACCCCCGCCCCCCAAATCTGGCCTCCCACTGCTGCTTTTTTTTCTTTTTAATAAGAAACCTCTCCCTCTTTCTGTATTTTCCCTCTTTCCATAAAACAAACAGGCGGCAAAGGTCCACATCCAAAGAGGGGAAGTGGGTGACATAAGTGAGTGAGGTAGGCTGGGGGCTGGGCAACAGGGAGGAGAGAAGCCTGGAGAACCAAGGATTATGCCCGGTGGAAAAGCACGGCCAACACAAAGCTGCAGACACGCTCAGCCAGCGGGAACGTGGGCTCATGTTGCCGGGTTTTCTGAGTTCTTTCAAGAAAAGTAAGAAGTTCTGAATTTTCATTCCTCCCAGTTTGAAAAGTTTCTTTCTTTTCTTTTTTGGCTGCCCCGAGGCACATGGAGTTCCTAGCCAGGGATTAGAGCTGCACCACCGTTCTGACCTAAGCCACAGCTGCAGCGACACCAGGTCCTTTAACCCACTGGGCCAGGCCAGGGACCGAACCTGAGTGCCACGCTCTGCAGAGGTGCTCCCGATCCCCATTGTGCCGCAGCGGACACTCCGGAAAAGTTTCATTTTCATTATTTATTTGGCTGTGCCCACCCGGGAACCTCCATATGCCTCGGGGGCGGCCCTAAAAGGCAAAAACCAAAACCAAAACGCAAACCAAACAAATCACCACGGCACAAGCCCAAACGAAATGATGACAGGAAAGCTCTGGCCCTTGAGCTCCTGGTTTAGGGCCCCTGGATGTTCAGCTGCCTCTGAGATGTCTCCCCTCATAATCTCCTTTCCCCCGAAGACGCAATGTCCTCTTTATACTCACTTCTAGTTATAAGACGCAGCTTTTCCTTGTAAACGCACCTATGTCATCTCACACATGACTTTCTCTAAAACTCTCCTCACTTTCACTTGAGGAACTCTTCCCTTACTGAATATAATCCGCTCCCCACATTTAAGACTCAAGTACCCCTTTTTTTTCCCTCTGTCTTTTTTTATGGCCGAATGTGCAGCATATGGAGGTTCCCAGGCGAGGAGTCGAATCGGAGCTACAGCTGCCGGCCTTCGCCACAGCCACAGCAACACCAGATCCGAGCCGCGTCTGTGACCTACACCACAGCCTCCGGCAACACCGGATACTTAACCCACTGAGTGAGGCCAGGGACAGAACCTGCGTCCTCATGAATGCTAGTCAGATTCCTTTCCACTAAGCCACGACAGGAACTTCACATATATCTCTTATCCTCTGTTTCCTCACTAAACTAAGAAAACCAGGGACTGTATTTGTCTGCTCATCACTATATCTCTACTTGCTAGTAGAATATCTAGCATATAGTAGGTATTCAAGAAATAATCGGCAGGGAGTTCCCTCTGTGGTGCAGTAGGTTAAGTATCTAGAGTTGCCATAAATGTGTGGCTCAGATTTGATGCCTGGCCCGGAACTTCTATATACCATGCGTGCAGCCAAAAAAAAAAAGAAAAAAAGAAAGGAAGGGAAGGAGGGAGGAAGTAAGGAAGGTTCACTAAGTAAATGAATTAGTAATTTTTTTTTGTCTTTTCAGGGCCGCACCCACAGCATATGGAGGTTCCCAGGCAAGGGGTCTAATTGGAGCTACAGCTGCTGGCCTACACCACAACCACAGCAACGTGAGATACGAGCTGCGTCTGCAACCTACACCACAGCTCACGGCAACGCCAGATCCTTAACCCACTGAGCAAGGCCAAGGATCGAACCCGCAACCTCATGGTTCCTAGTCGGATTCGTTAACCGCTGTGCCACGACGGGAACTTCTGAATTAGCAATTTTATTTAATCCTTATACCCATCACATTATGGTCTCCTCTGAGTCTCTGAATATACAACTTTTTTTATCCCTAAAGTAAGGACACAAACACTTTCTAGCAGCGGGATCCTCTCTGACACCAAGACTAGATCCTAACCGGCTGTTATACGTCTTAGGAAAAGGTTCACTTCAACACTTGAGATTCTCTAAACGTCTAACATTTTAATGTCCATCTTCCCCATCAAGAGAAAATTTCAAAGAGAACAGGCACTACGTCCGTATTATTCATTGCACGCTGTTCCCACTGCCCAGCGAAACACCTGGCATGGAGCAGGTACCACGTCCTCTCTTGATTCCAGCCAACCTCCCCAGCCGCAGCCCCCGCCACTATTCCCCATGCCCTCGAGTCTTTCTCACGTTTTCTTTACTTTACCAACTTCTTCCCCTCACTTTTACCGGCTCAACACCTTCCTCACTTTTCGGTTCTCATTCTATATTCCAGCTCAATGACCCTCGCACCCCACTCCAGAGTATCTAGGTTGCTCAGTGAAACACATCCCGCGGGCCCTGTGTGTATCCTGAGGCGCTTCACACGTCTGTAATTGTTTAAGTAATTACCTGATTAATCCTGTCTCCCCAGGCACGATGGAAAGCGCTAAGAGGGCTGGAAAATTCTTTTGGCCCCAGAGTCGTAACACTGTAGGAGCATATGAGGCTTCTGGGTAGTCGGTAGACACTTTCACACGTCCTCCCCTAGACCCGGGAATCCGACCTCCCGCCCTCTCCTCGTCCCCAACACGTTTACCTCTTTTGCTCTCGCAAAACTGTTCCTAAGAGGCGTTCCAACAGCGGTCGACGCTCACTGATGACGTCTTACCCTTGCGCCGTCGTCGAGGCAAAGTTGCGCTCTGATTGGTCCCCTCCCCGCGTCGTTCCTGACCGCGTTTGGAACAACAAATTTATTAGCACTTTCCGCTAGGTGGAGAAGGGGTGAGCGGGGGGTAAAGGGAGCTTATTCGGCTCGTGGTCCGCCGCGCACTGAGCCTGCTAAGCGAAGGATAGCCGTAGTCTGACGACAGGGTGTCAAGACAAGAATAAAAGCGAGGGCAACTCAGACGATTGGTGGAGGCGTTCGACGAGCAAGTCCTTTATGCCGGGAGTCAGCGTGGATTTGGACGGTTTGGGGAGTGGAGCAGAAAATAGGAAACTACAGCTCCCAGAAGGCGTAGCGGCAAGGTCTCGGATGTGGTGGCCGTGACGCCTGATGGGACCGGTAGTTTTGCAAACGACCTAACCTAGAGGTTTGCGAGATTGGATATTCTGAGGCCCGGGGCGCTCGGAGCCGGAGAGAGATGGAACTGGAGCAGAGAGAGGGGTGAGTAGCTTTGTGGGAAACTGCGAATTCCAAAAAAGCCTTGTGGCTGCATAATGGCAGTCTTCTGCGCTGACGGCTGACGGGGATTGCAGTTCCTGCAGCAGTTTAGCTTAGAACTCTTTTAGGCAATGGGGTCCATATTCAAGCATCGTGGGGTAGGGGGGCTGGGGAAGCTACGGGTTTAGACTCCTGATCCGAGAGAAGACGAGGTTGGAGGCCGGGACTCCTGGATTTGAGTGAGGGATTGGGGGCATGAAGCCACCGTGATACTCGAGAAGGAAGAGTCTGGAGATCTGGACTCCTGGATCCTGGGAACGGTGTGCTGGGGGCCAGGGCCTGAGGGAGGATCTAACTGCCTGGACGCCTAGATCCTGGGAAGAAATGGTCGGGGCTCGAACTCTTGTGGATCCTGGGAAGAGGGAGCTGGGGGCTACAGACTCCTGCGTCTGAGAGAGGAGGGACTAGGTGCGAAGGTTCAGGGAGCCTGCCTGAGTCCCCTGACCCTACAGGACCATGGCAGCCGTGGGCTTTGAAGAGTTTTCAGCGCCTCCAGGTTCAGAGTTGGCGCTGCCTCCGCTGTTCGGTGGTCACATCCTGGAGAGCGAGCTTGAAACAGAAGTGGAGTTTGTATCTGGGGGTCTGGGCGGCTCCGGGCTCCGGGAGCGAGACGAAGAGGAAGAGGCAGCCCGGGGCCGCCGGCGGCGCCAGCGGGAACTGAATCGCAGGAAGTATCAGGCGCTAGGTCGGCGCTGCCGGGAGATCGAGCAGGTAGGTGAGTGTGGATTCTCCCGTTTTGAGGTCCCCTGGCCTTAATTACCAATCCCTCCTGGCCACTGCCTGTCTAGATGCCCAGGTTTCCTTGCCTGACTGAATGAATCTTCCGTTCATTTATTCATTCATTCATTTAGCACCTAATAGGTGTCAGGCACAGTACAAAGCACCCTGGAGAGCTATCTCCTCTAGGAGCTTTATCTGACAACTCAGGCCAGGTCACTAATGTTTCACAGGTGCCTTTCATGGTCCCCACTAATCAGACTCTTGGAATCTCTCATGCTGGAGTTCCCATCGTGGCTCAGTGGATTAAGATTAGTATCCATGAGGATGCAGGTTTGATCCCCTGCCTTGCTCAGTGGGTTAAGGATCCAGCGTTGCCGGAAGTTTCAGCATAGGTCGCAGATGTGGCTCCGATCCAGTGCTGCTGTGGCTGTGAAATAGGCCTGCAGCTCCCATTTGACCCCTAGCCCTTGAACTTCCATATACCGCAGGTGGGGTCTTAAAACAAAGAACCCCCCCCAAATCTCCCGTACCCCTGACAGCCATCACTCCTCACATCCTATCAGTTCTGCCTCTCAGATCTCTCTCAGATCCTTCTTCCCTCCATCCCCACGGCCTCTGCCAGATTCAGGTTCTTTCAGTTGAATCACTCCAGTAGCCTCCTTGGAGGGAACGAGGAATGGAACCGTAGGCAGGGCCCAGACCCTGAAACGCCTCAAACACCAAAGCAAGAAGTTAGGAAATTTTTTTTTCGAGAGTGACGGGAAACTGTGTAAAGGTTTCAAACAGAGGAGGGACAGGGTCCGGTCTGGATGTTTGAAAGACTCTCTGAATTTGGTTGTATTCCTTTGCTAGGACTGCTGTACCAAGAACCACAAACAGGCGTGCGTGTAGAGATGAGAAATAGACAATGTAAAACATACACAACATACATAAACTGATACTGCGCATCTATTACCGGGTAGTTTTGGCCTCCGCTCCATCCCTCGCTCACCCCATCCTCTCTCTTCCACAACCAGTCTTCTCTCTTCCTTTCTCTCCCAGGGTTTTCAAGACGCTCACTTCCCTTTAGTGTCAGCAGATATTTTATCCCTGGCACTGTGTGTTCACGGGTCTTTGGTACAAGGGTCGTGCTGTCCGAGCAACCACTCTCACCTGTGAGCACCCAGTGTGCCAAGCCTGCTCTGGGTGCTTTACACGAGGACACCTGGGAATTCTTTCAGCCCCGCCCACGCCACTCCCCTAAGTGGCAGGTGTCCTGAGCCCCATTTTACAGATAGATTCTGGGGGGGATCCAGTGAAGCTCTACCGTTTGCTCAAACGGAGCTGCATTTGAGCCTCTGCTCTTACCCACACTTCCACCCCCCCGCCCCAGGAACAGGTTCTGTTATCATTTTCCTTTTACCAGTGCAGAAACCCAAGGCTCTGAGAGGTTAAGCAACTTGCCCAACGTCACACAGCTTAGATGTGGCAGGCTGGGACTCGAACCCAGCTCTGTCTGACCCACGAGTAGAATACACTCTTTGGCGTCTTGGCCGCACATCTCCCGTGGCCCTAGCTAAATCAGCCACCTCCTGCCCTGATCTCCAGCATATCTATCTACCTGTGTGGTGTCCTTCAAGCCCTTTGTCGCTACGAGAAGCCATTCGTTTAACAGTATTTTAGGAGCACCCACTCTGCCAGGCTCCAGAGGACTGGGGCTTGTGCCCCTGACCCTGTGCCTTGAGCAGGGCCTGGCAGGGTGGGTGCTGTGGGGGAGCAGACAGTAAGGACACTGAGTCAAGGTGGGATATAAGGGACGGGATGTGCAGTGATGGGAGAGGTGGAGCCGGTAAGAGCGGGCGCGGGAAGCGGGGAGGGGCTGCTGCAGCTGAATGGGAGGTCCAAGCGGACCGCAGCCCCCAGCAGGTAGCCTTTGAGCACAGACTTGAGGAAGTGAGCTGCGAAGCCACCAGGACAGGCGGGTATCAAGGGTCTCAGTTGTGAGCCCGGAGCCAGTGGGAGTTGCACGGAGGAGGGAGAGGGGCCAGAGAGGCGGGACGGGGAGGAGCAGGTGCCGGGCGTCCTGGAGGCCCCCCCAGGGTGATCCTCGGCCAGAATCCCAGGGACCCAGCTTGAATATGCCGAAGCAGGTGACTCAGGCTTTCTCCCACCTCCCCGCAGGTGAACGAGCGGGTCCTGAACAGGCTCCATCAAGTACAGAGGATAACTCGGAGACTCCAGCAGGAGCGGAGGTAACCCGTTTGCACACCCGCAGTGGGCCCGCGTTCCCTGCCTCTGCTCCCCAGCGTTGTTTCTGTCGCCTTCCGGGTCAGGCCTGGAGGGACGGGGCTGGGGTACCAGGCGTGGAATCAGGCCTTGAAACAAAGCTGAGCCCCTGGCCTGTGTGGGGGGGTGCTCCCTTTGGAGGGTAGCGGAATGCTGTGTGACGCTGAGCAAGCCACATCCCCTCTCTGAGCCCCAGTTCCCTGTCAACTAAGGATGACGCCCAAATCATGAGGCTACTGAGGAATAAGTGGGAGCTCGTAGGGGGTGCGCGCGGCCCCGGCCTCCCGCCTCGGTCACCCTGACCAGGAGAGGCATGGTCATGTGAAGCGGAGAGCCCGGGTCCTGCGAGCGAGGCTTCAGGGTGCACCGGGCCCCCGGTGCACGCTCAGCCCTCCGCTTACCTGCCCCAGTGGGTAGATACACCCTTTTTGAAGCACTTTCCTGGCGGCCAGGTCCCTCAGCTGCCCGGGTTTCCCCTCCGCCGGCCATTCAGCCTGGCAGCTCTGCCAGTTCACTCCCATCTCCCGGAACACTTTCCCAGCAGGAGCCAGGGCTTGGCTCCTGGGTCCGTCTTGCCCACACTGGTGCTGCCCAGGACTAGGTGCCCCACCTGGGGCTTCATTTTATGTTGAAGTGGAAATTGAACGTTCATTGAAATACCTTTTAATTCGTTACAATGACAATGCAAATTCGGGCCCTCCACAGTTCTGGCCACACAAGCACTCAAACAGCCAGAGACCAAGTCAGCTGAGAGCGAGTGAAATGAAAAATTCACTCCTTTAGTCACACGAGCCTCATTTCACGTGCTCAGCAGCCGCTTGGTTCCAATTTTCATCTCCATTCACTAAAATTAAGCGAAATTTAAATGTTCTATTCCTCAGCCATAGACCCCAAAGTGTCAAAAGCAGGGACGCTAACAGGTGTTCGTACACTCATGTTCACAGCAGCCAAACGGTGGAAGCCCCCACGTACCCATCTGGGGCTAAGACACCCTGATTCCGTTCATCTGGGGCCCTTAAGCAGATTCTGAGGCAGAAAGGAGAGGGGCGGTCGCTAGGGCCAGGAGCTTGGGAGCCGTGGTTTAATGGGTATGGAGTCTCCTTTCGGGAAAACGAAAAGCATTCTGGAGATGCACGGTGGCGGTTGCAAAACGGTGTGAACACACCTAACGCCACTGCACGCATGGTTCAAAATGTGTAAATACGTACATTTTATGTTAGGTATATCTTACCACGTTATTTTAAAATAATTTTTTGAAAGCAAAAAAAAAAAAGAAAAAGGTGAGAAAAGATAAGGCCACGTCATTCCTCTGCTCCAAACCCTGCAGGGGCCCACCTGTCGCACTCAAAGCCAGCAAGGCGCCACGTCGGAAGGCTCGTCACACCTGCCTCCCTGCTCTACCCAGAACACGCGACACACACACACACAGACACAGACACACACACACACCTCAGGGTCTTTGCACTGGCTGTTCTTTCTCCCAGAACTGTTCTTCTGCCATCCCCTCCTCCCGCCAAGTTCCAGTCCATCCAGGTGTCTACTTTCTGACCTCTTAGGATTCGTCGTTTGCAGATTGCTTGCCTCCCTTGCAAAATCCTGAGTTGGGTGAGCACAGGATCTTACCTGTGTTTTTCCCAAATGGGTCCCCGGTGGCCACCTCACTGCCTGGTTCAGGGCAGGCGCCTGGTGAACGCTTGTAGATTGAGAAGGCTGCACCCGGGAGCTCGCTCCGGGGGGGGGGTGGCGGGGGTAGGCAGTGATTCAGAGCTTTAAAAAAACAAAACAAAACAAAACAGCAAAAAGCTCTTAGAAGCAGGGATGGAGAGAGAAGGGAAGGCAGCATCACCAGGAAGGGTTCTGGACCAGCCTCCCCGTCCTTAAGGAAAACAGTAACTTACGTTTGACTCTGTACTGACATCCCACTGGGTCCTCTAGCGACATTATAGAGCTGCAGGGTGGCCCCGGGTCAGCGCGTGGAACCGAGGTGCAGAGGGCACCTTGTCCTACTCCGAGTCCCACTGGCTGCTCGAGTGCTTGGCCAAACCGCGTTTCTCAGATCTTCTGGGTCCCGGATGACCTTGGCTTCAGAGTCAGAGGGGTCTGTCCCGGGCCCCCTTCCCAGCCGCGAGAAATGAGGCCATTGCCCTGGGGCGCCTCTTGCAGGTTCCTCATGAGAGTGCTGGACTCCTACGGCGATGACTACCGCGCCAGCCAGTTCACCATCGTGCTGGAGGTGAGCCTGGGCTGGCGGGCGGGCGGGAGGACCCAGAGCCTGGGACAGGGCCCTCACCCGCCCCCCCCCCCCCCAGGATGAGGGCAGCCAGGGCACGGACGCCCCCACCCCAGGCAACGCTGAGAACGAACCCCCAGAGAAAGAGGGGGCATCCCCGCCTAGAAGGACGCCCGCCCCCCCAGAACCCGGCAGCCCGGCCCCCGGCGAGGGACCCAGTGGACGGAAGAGGCGGCGAGCGCCCCGGGACGGCCGCCGTGTGGGAGCTGCACTGACCCCAGAACTGGCCCCGGTGCAGGTGGGAGAGGCCTGGGGCTCCCCGCTTGGCTGCTGGGGGCTGGGCCTCGCAGGGCTGGGGAGGGAGAGGGGGGCGGAAGATGCTGGGAAGGCCTGAGCAGAGGGAGGACCTGGAGGCAGTTCTGGAGGGAAGGAAAGCTACCGGGAGGGGCTGGCCCTGCGCGGAAGAGGCGGGTGAGGGAAGAGACACTGAGACCCCGTGGCCCTGGGGACACTGGCACTTCCTCGTGTGGGGAGCACAGAGGAAGCTGGCCTGGGAGAGCAGGAGGGCTGAGGCGGGGCCTCTCACACCTCGCTCTGCTCGCCCCCAGATTAAGGTGGAGGAAGACTTCGGCTTTGAAGCAGACGAGGCCCTAGACTCAAGTTGGGTCTCTCGGGGGCCGGACAAACTGCTGCCCTACCCGACCCTGGCCAGCCCCCCCTTTGACTGACCCCACCCCCCAATAAACCGATCCCTGCACTTGCCATGGCCACTGTCTGCTGCACACACACACACACACACACACACACACACACACACACACACACACGACTCGGGTTGGTTTTCACGTCTTTATTGGGGGGCCACCGGGGGGCGGCCTCTCTCCCCGTCAGCGGCGGCGCTCACAGTTTCTTCAGCCACTCCAGGGAGGGGCCCTGGGGGTCCTGAGGGTGGCTGGGCACGTCGGGCATGTTCCCATCATCTCGCAGGGGCACTGTGGGACAGGAGGGCGGGCCACTGAGACCAGCCGGTCGCCGGGGGCCACAGCGAAGGGCTGAGGCTCAGAGAGGGAAGTGGGGCCGCAGGGGAGAGAGAATCGGGAGCATCGGGGCAGCAGGGAGGCAGAGACCTGGGGACATGGGACGGGGAGAGATGGATACACAAAGGAGACGCAGAGACAGACCCGACGGAGGTCGGGCAGCAGGACAGAGACCCCGAGAGGTGCAGAGCCCGAAAGACAAGGCTCCGGAAAGCAACAGAGGTGGGAACTCAGACACACACAGGACGTGGCTTTTACGGCACGTGGACTACAGCTATTAAAGGCAGAGCGAAAGTGTCCAGGTTGCGCGGCAGAATCTTAGGCCCTGCAGAGTCGAGGCCTGCCTGTCCCTAACCCTCCCCCAGCGCCGGGAGGCCCGCGGACACCGTCCTGGCTCCCACTCACCTGGGTAGTTGTAGGGCGTGACCTGGTTGATCCTGACGGCGTAGTTGGTGTAGGGGCTGAGTGAGGGCAGAATTACAGCTGTGGAGAGACACAGGGGTAAGGCCCAGGGAAAGGGGGCGGCAGTGGGGACAGAAGCTGAGCCCTGGGCACGTGGGGGTCAAGTACATGCGGGGAGGGGAGCAAGGAAGTCCAGCACCTTCAGGAGGTCCCCTGGCTCCCTGGGATCCCTGCCTGTCAGTAGAAGGGTTTATAAATGCAGCAGCACCTACAGAAACCCAAGACCTGGAGGGCCCAGGAGAGAAGAAGGGAGTGGTTACAGAATGAATGCCTTTGCACGTACAGGGCATCATGGAGTGTACTGGTGGGTGTCCTGGAAATGTTCTGGGGGAATCACAAACTGAGAGGCGGTGGTTTGTACAAACAACAGTCATTGAGAAATTACAGTCCATCTGGGATGGGAGCCAGGAGTCCTGGGGCCTGGGGCAGGGTGTAGAAAGGAATGTTCTAGGCCCAATGCTGTCTGACAGAAATTTAAAGAACCACATATGGAGTTCCCGTCAGGTGGAGGGAAAATGAATCTGACTAGGAACCATGAGGTTGCGGGTTCGATCCCTGGCCTTGCTCAGTGGGTTAAGGATCCGGCGTTACCGTGAGGTGTGGTGTAGGTCACAGATGCAGCTCAGATCTGACATTGCTGTGGCCGTGGTATAGGTTGGTGGCTACAGCTCCGATTAGACCCCTAGCCTGGGAACCTCCATATGCCATGGGTGTGGCCCTAGACAAGACAAAAAAAATAATAATAACTTTGAAATCTGATGCGTACTTAACATGAGCATAATATGTACCATCTCTGGAGTTTCTGCTGTGGCGCAGTGGGTTAAGAATCTGACTGCAGCAGCTCAGGTCGCTGTGGCAGCACAGGTTTGATCCCTGGTCGCAGCTGCAGCTTGAATTCAATCCATGGCCCAGGAACTTAATAGTAAGTAAATAATTAAATGTACCATCTCAGTTTTCACACTGGCCCCATTTCAAGTGCTCAGTGGCTAATGTGGCCCATGGCAGCCGTGTGGGACAACCATGCTCTAGCACTTCACCTAAGGTGTAGCTTGCCAACCAGCAGTACCAACAAGACCTGGGAACTTGTCAGAAATGCAGCACCCCAGACCTCTGAATCAAAACGGGTATTCTAATAAGAACCCCACTTCCACCGCTGCCAGGCGTGGGGGAAGTCGTGGGGGTACCGGCGCGCAAGTGGGGACACAGAACTTTGAAGGTGGTGGTCGGGCCCCGGGAGTACAGGATGGAACGCTGATGAGGGAGTGATGGGACCTCCGGGGAGTGGAGGAGGGAAAGCCGGGACGCAGGTTGGGGGGGCTGCATGTTCGCGCCTGGGGCACTTACGCACCGAGGCCCCCGATGGTGAAGGACGCCACCAGCACCGGCTCCTTGGCCCAGGCATTCTTCAGGAAGGCGGCGACTCCTGGAAGGATGGGTGAGGAGGGTCACCGCTGCAGAGGATGCCCCCGGTGACCTCTACCCGTCTCGCGCCACCCCCGACCTGGAGGAGCCCTTTCGTGACCTCTACATCCCCTTCTGGCCGGGACCCCACCTCCTCCACTGGGGTTCCGCGGTGCCCGGTATCCCCCGCACTACCCAGGGTCCCCAGAAGCAGCCCCGCGCGCCAGCGGCGCCTGCACCTACTTCCTGCCATCTTGAGCTCAGCTGCAGCGGCGGCGGCGCGGACGCGGAGCACTCTGGGAGTTGTGGTCCTCGCGCACGGTCCCTGTTGTCCGAGTCTGCGCGTGCTGCAGACCTTCTATCCAAGAAGGTGGCGAGGGCGCAGAGCACTCTGGGAATTGTGGTCCTTGCCCTCTAGCCGCTGGCTGAGTCCGCGCGTGCGCACCAGAGCAGAATAGTGGTACGCGCGAAGGCTGTGGGGAGGGAGGCTGTGGGGAGGTTTATGTGCAAATCTGCCTTGGCACACCTGCCGCCGCTGTCATTTCTCTCTCAGCCTAGGTGGTCGTTCCGGAGGAGTAACTTCTAGTCCTCCTGATGCGGCCCAGCTAAGGTGGAATGCATCACTCTTTATTTTAGTTTATTTATAAAAGCCCATTTTACCAACGGAGAGAGGCTGGGGGAGAATGAATGACCGACCTGTCATTAAAGGTTGCAGTTTAAAATGGTTCGTCCTGCGGGCCCTAACTCTCATCTCAGAAAGATTAGAGGTCTTCTGTAGATTCTCACAGTGACCTCCATTATAGCTCACACCATTTCAACTAAGTGGTCGGGATCCATCAGCCTGGGAACTGCATGAGTGCAATTAATAATGGGGTCTGACTCACCTCTGTGCCTTTGCTCGGCCACCATGCAGCACAAGGTCTGGCACATAATAGGTGCTCACTTTTTTCCCCCTTTTTAGGGGCAAACCTGCAGCATATGGAAGTTCCCAGCTAGGGGCAGAATCAGGGCTGCAGCTACAGAACTATGCCACAGCCACATAGGATCTGAGCTGTGTCTGTGACGTAGGTCACAGCTTGCCATAACGCTGGACCCTTAACCCACTGATTGAGGCCAGGGATCAAACCTACATCCTCATGGACACCATGTCGGGTTCCTAATCCACTCAGCTATAACAGGAACTCCTAATTTTTTTTTTTAAGTTTAATGAACACAACAGTTACGACTGCCCCCTCCCAACTTTTTCCACTGCACCATGGGGTTGTGACACAGCCATCCAGGGGCCCTCACTTCTCTCCTCCCTTCCCTAAACTGGGCTCAGTCAGAAATGACGTTGCCTCATTTCCCAGTAGGGGAGAGGGCGCAGCTGAGCTCTGGCTCCTGTTCCTGCTCCAGCCAAGATCTGCCCACCATGGCCTTGGTGCTGATCCTCCAGCTGCTGACTGTCTGTAAGACACGCCACCCCTGGGTCCCTATCTGGGCTGGGAACCCCAACACAGGAGTGGGGAGGGAGCATAAGCGGGACTACAGGTCTCCCTGAGGACAGCAGGGTGACTCTGCACCATCCGAGGACTTGGAGCTCTAGGACAGAACAACAGGACCGCGGCCCAGACCCCTAGGTCCTGAGGCAAGAGGCGCAGGATTCCTGGATTCCAGGAAAAGAGGAATTGGGGGGCAGGATTCTCTAGATCTTGAAGCAGAAGAGAGCTAGGGACCTGAAATCCCGAGGACAGGCAGTGAAGGGCTCTAGATTTCAGTCTCGGAGGGAGACGGAAACCAGGACACTGGGGTCCCTGGGAAAGGAGGAAACTGGGGACCCAGGCTCCTGCACCCCAGGGGGAAGGAACGGTGGGCTCAGATTATGGTCTCCTGGAAAAGGTGAAGTCCAAGCGGCCTGAACTTAGGGGTGTAAAGGCAAGAGGGGCTTGGGTCCAGACTTTTGGCTTCTTAAACAGGCAGGGATTCGAAGTCTGGATTTATGGCTACTTGGAGAGGAGGAGGTACAGGCAAGACTTATTTCCCAGAGGACAGAGGGTCTGGGGACTTGGATTCCTTGGCACCCAGCAAGGGGGAAGTGGGAACAGTCAAAGGCTTTGACCAGCTCAAGCCTCCTCTACCTTTCCTTTTTTTTCTCTCTTTTTTAGGGCCGCACCCGGGGCATATGGAGGTTCACAGGCTAGGGGTCTAACAGGAGCTGTAGCCGCCGGCCTATGCCACAGCCACAGCAACGCGGGATCCGAGCCACATCTGTGACCTACACCACAGCTCACGGCAACGCTGGATCCTTAACGTACTCAGCGAGGCCAGGGATCAAACCCACAACCTCATGGTTCCTGGGCGGATTAGTTTCCGCTGCGCCATGACGGGAATCCCATCGTACCTTGTACAGGGCCGGCGTACCACGGGGACATCACTGCAACTGGTGAGTCACACGCCCCAACCCCTTCTCCTCTATGCTGCTGACACCCTACGTCCACCAACTCAGATTTTATTTTGGTGCCCACGCTCACCCCAAATCTCCTACCTTCCCTCCCCACCTCCTTTCTTTGCCTCCTTCCTTCCTCATCCGTCTTAGCGACCCGTGTAGTCAGGCAGTGAAGGCCATGAATTTGGAGTTCGCTGGAACCCCGCTGTCACCTTCATACTCACTTATGACCTTGAAAAAACCACTGCACGCTGTTTCCTTCTCTGTAAAACGGGCTGTTGTGAGCATTTAATAAAATCGCTTGTGTAAAATCCTTGGCTCAGAGCTTGGCAAAGCGCAGGGCTCAAGAAAGAGGATCTCCGGAGATCCCCTGGTGGCTCAGTGGAAACGCATCTGACTAGTATCCATGAGGACGCAGCTTGGATCCCTGGCCCCGCTCCGTGGGTTAAGGATCCAGTGTTGTCGTGAGCTGTGGTGTAGACTGTAGACACAGCTCGGATCCAGTGTTGCGGCGGCTGTGGTGTAGGCTGGCAACCACAGCTTTTGATTTGACTCCTAGCCTGGGGGGAACCTCCATATGCCACCGGTGTGGCCCTAAAAAGACAAAAAAAAAAAAAAAAAAAAGAAAAAAAGAAATAGGATCTCTGGCAATGCCAATTATCCCATCTGGAAAGTGGGGTCCTCTACCCTGAGAAGCTCTGGGTTTTTCTCCAGGGTTTCTGATGGGTGAGACTTTATTTTTTTTTTTCCTTTTAAGGAGCGCATGTGCAGCATATGGAAGTTCCCAGGCCAGGGGTGTTGGAGGAACTGTACATGCCAGTCTATGCCACAGTCACAGCAATGCAGGATCTGGGATCTGAACCACGTCTGTGACCTACACCACAGCTCATGGCAATGCCAGATCCTTAACCCACTGAACAAGGCCAGGCATCGAACCTCCATCCTCATGAATACTAGTCGGGATTCATTTCCACTGAGCACAACGGGAACTTCCTGATGGGTTAGACCTCCTCTTCCTCTCAATTTCTCCCACTATGACTCCAATTTCAAATAAGAATCATCTGGAGAACCATTCATACCTTAGCTATCAACTTATTTAAATTATTTAAACGCTCAAGTTAACATACATTCAAGGTTTTAAAAATGAGTTACTGTCTAAGGACATGTTACTGTCTAACAACCTCCCTCTTCCCCTTCCTCGGCTTCCTTAAATAATTTCTGCACCCTTACAAAAATTTTCCATGCGCCCAAAGACCTATGTGTATTTATGTACTTTGTCTTTTTTCCCCAAAGCAAAATTGCTATTTTGTGACTCACACTGTTCCTCATCTTACTTTACAATCTTTCTTGGAGACATTTCCACGTCATTAGAGTTAGTTCTTCCCGCAGCATATGCAAGTTCCTGGGCCAGGGATTGAACCCCCACCGCAGCAGTGACAATGCCAGATCTTTACCACACTGAACTATCAAAGAACTCCAGGATTTTTTTTTTTTTTTTTTGGTCTTTTTAGGGCCACACCCGCTGCATATGGAGGTTCCCAGGCTAGGGGTTGGATTGGAGCTGTAGCTGCCGGTCTTTGCCACAGCCACAGCCAGTGCAGGATCCAAGCTGCATCTGTGACCTACACCACAGCTTCGGGCAAAGTCGGATCCTTATTGCACTGAGCAAGGCCATGGATCGAACCCACATCCTCATGGATGCTAGTCAGGTTTGTTAAACACTGAGCCACAAAGGGAACTCCCAAGAACTCCAGTATTTCTTTTTTTTCTGGCCGCACTCGTGGCATATGGAGATTCCCAGGCTAGGGGTCTAATCTGAGCTGTAGACACCAGGCTACACTGCAGCCACAGCAACGCAGGATCCAAGTCGCGTCTGCAACCTACACCACAGCTCACAGCACGCTGGATTCTTAACCGAGTAAGGCCAGGATTCAAATCTGCAACCTCATGGTTCCTAGTCGGATTTGTTAACCGCTGTGCCACAATGGGAACTACGAGTTTTTTTTTTTTAATTCAACAATTTTGTCCTCAAATAGCAAGTTTTGGCAACTACTGAAATATGTTGAATATGTTACAAATATTCTGGGGGGCAGTTTGAAATCACACATTTCTGGAGACCAATCTCTTCTTTTGAATGATTTTTAATTTTTCCATCATAGCTGGTTCAGTGTTCTGTCAATTTTCTACTGTACAGCAAGGCGACCCAGTCACACAAGCATATAGACATTCTTACCAATCTCTTGGAATGTTTAAAAACCATGAAGTAGTTCCTGCTGTGGCACAGCGGGTTCAGAATCCAACTAAAACAGCTCAGGTTGCTATAGAGACTCGGGCCTCAACCCACACCCCAGTGCGGTGGGTTAAAAGACTTGGCGTTGCTGCAGCTGCTGTGCAGGTTGCAGCTGTGGCTCAGATTCATCCCTGGCCTGGGAACTCGCATAGGCCTTGGGTGAGTGCCACAAAAAAATTAAAAACTGCAGTAAAGGGCAGGCATTCATGCCCTGCCCTCCAACTGGCAGCTAGTTTGAACAAAACTTGGTTGGGGTCCAGCATCTCTCCTCTTCTACAGGCAGAAAACTAAGGCTGAGAAAGGGGCACTGGTTCCCAAGATTTTCCCCCTTACCCCCGCTGACCCCTTATCTCCTGGGCTCCCAGGAAGCCCGAGGACCCAGGCAACCCCGTTTATTCAGTCCCCCCAGCCTCATACCCCAAGCCTTGGCTGGGGGCTCAGCCGGCTGCAGTTGTGACCCCTGGAACCAACATCACCTTGAGGTGCCGGGCCCCCCAGCCGGCCTGGAGGTTTGCACTCTTCAAGTCCGGAGAATTGGCTCCTGTGTTTTACCGGGACGTAGCGTCGGAGCTGGCGGAGTTCTTCCTGGAGGAGGTGACCCCAGCCCAGGGGGGAAGCTACCGCTGCTGCTACCGGAGACTAAGCTGGGGGCCAGGTGTCTGGTCCCACCCCAGCGATGCCCTGGAACTGCTGGTGACAGGTGAGGTCCCGGGAGGGGGGCGGGGCAAAAAGACAGGTGGGATGAGGGAGGGGGAGAGAGCGAGACAGACAAGTTTGCACAGTGACATAAAAAAGAGCTACAAGGCGGGGGTGGAAAGAGAGGAAACACCAAAGAAACAGGGGTGACCCCCCCACAAGTTGGCAATAGCCAGAGACATTTTGGGGTTGTCAAGGCTGGGGAGGGAGTGTGTTACTGGCGTACCACGGGTAAAGGCAGAAATGCTACAAAATGCCCTACAAAACACTGGGCAGGAGTTCCTGTCGTGGCTCAGTGGTTAACGTCCGACTAGGAACCATGAGGTTGAGGGCTCCATCCCTGGCCTTGCTCAGTGGGTTAAGGGTCCGTCGTTTCCGTGAGCTGTGGTGCAGGTTGCAGAAGCGACTGGGATCCCGCGTTGCTGTGGCTGTGGCTGTGGCAAAGGCCGGCGGCTACAGCTCCTGTTAGACCCCTAGCCTGGGAACCTCCATATGCCGCGGGTGCGGCCCTAGAAAAGACAAAAAGACAAAAAAAAAAAAAAAAACCCAGAAAAACAAAACACCACAGGCCAGTAAACCCCTCCCCTCAGATTATACAGATTCATCCAAAATGTCACTAGCATTGACTTTGGGAAACCCTGGAAGAGACGCAGCCTCTGAGACCTAGGGGAGTGAAACACGGATTTTTTTTTCTCCAGGGCCGCACCTGCAGCACATGGACGTTTCCAGGCTAGGGGTCTAATTGGAGCTGTAGCCGCGAGCTGACACTACAGCCACAGCAACGTCGGATCCTTAAGCCACTGGGCGAGGCCAGGGATCGAAACCACAACCTCATGTTTCCTTGTCGGATTCGTTTCCGCTGCGCCACGATGGGAACTTCAAACGCACGGAATTTTAGTGAGGCATGGGGAAAAGCGACAAATGGGCGGCGGTGGGGAGAAAAAGAGACGCAGGCACCAGGAGAGACAGGGACAAGAGGGCACAAGGGCACAGAGCGGGACACGGACACCGAGAAGGTGGGAGACGGCGGGACTCTGGTCCGGACGGGAGACATGGGCACAGAGAGGCGGGGGCCGAGAAACAAAGAGGGGGAAGCGGGAGGGAGGAAAGGAGAGCGGAAAAGAGGAAGAAGAAAGGAGGAAGAGGGAGAGAGAGAAGGTGGGGCAGCACCCAACCCTTCCCCCGACCTCCTTCCTTGCAGACGAGCTGCCGCGCCCGTCGCTGGTGGCTCTGCCCGGGCCGGTGGTGGCGCCCTGGGCCAACGTGAGCCTGCGCTGCGCCGGCCGCGTGGGGGGCATGAGCTTCGCGCTGTACCGCGTGGGCGTGGCGGCCCCGCTGCAGTACCGAGACTCCGCGCAGCCCTGGGCCGACTTCCCGCTGCTCGGCGCCCGCGCGCCCGGCACCTACAGCTGCTACTACCACACGCCCTCCGCGCCCTACGTGCTGTCCCAGCGCAGCGAGCCGCTAGTCATCAGCGCGGACGGTGAGAGGCCCAGGCCCGAGGGACCCGTCCCCCAGCCACTCCTCCCTCAAACCCAGGGGTCCAGCCCCCAGCCCC
>PVHT020000439.1:426154-447691 GCA_004024745.2 Catagonus wagneri | reverse complement strand
GGACCCAGGGGTCCACCCCCCAGTCCCCCCTCCCCAGGACCCAGGAGTCCAGGTCCCCAACGCCTCCTCCCCAGGACCCAGGGGTCCAGCCCACAGCCCCTCTTCCCTCGGACCCAGGAGTACCAGACTCCTGCTCCCATGGACCCAATCTAACTCTGAGGCTGCGAGTTGGGTCCAAACTGCACCCTGGAGGTTTAGCCCCAGAGGGTGGGCAGCGACTGCGGGTTTGCACGCTGATCGCCTCTCCCTCGCCGGCTCCGCAGGCGCAGGCTCCTCGGACTACACCCAGGGCAACGTCGTCCGCCTGGGGCTGGCTGCTCTGGTTCTCACCTTGCTGGGCACACTTGTCGTTTTCGACCGGCGCAGCCGGAGTCGCGGCCCTGGCAGCCTGTGGGCCTGAGCTCAGGGGACAGAGAAGACTCCCCAGAGGGGGTGGACAGAGAAGACTCCCCAGAGGGGGTGGACTGGCCCTTCCAGGAGCCCCACAGCCCTCCCGGCTGAACTCAGCTTCCCGGGTAATAATAATCTTTGCACCACGCCCTCCATCTTCCTACTGGTCATTTCTCCAGGGCTCCCAGATGGGCGCAAGGCACGATCAGCGGCTGAGCCTTCCTAGCTGAGCGAGACCCGAGTCTGAACCCCAGCGCTGCTGCTCACTCCCTGGGGGATATTAGCGAGGCCGCCCTTGCCCAGCCTCGGTTGCTCTGGCTGTAAAATGGGAGCCCTGGAACTGCTCGTGCCCTAGGACTGCTGTAGGGTTAAGTGGACAATGACCAAGAAAGGTTTCAGTGAGGAACTGGCTCATAGTTAACCTGCAATAAATGTTAGCTACTGTCTAACAGCTTTTTCTACCAGACTCAGAGGACCCAAATGGAGTTCTAGTGTTTCTTTCCCCCCCCACTGTTCATGTTCCAGCTCACCCTTTAAACAACTCACTGTCATTCCCTTTCTGACAGCACTCCCGGTCGCCAAGGAAACCTCTTTCAAAGTCCTCCTCAGAGGTTCCCGCTGTGGTGCAGCAGGTTAAAGATCTGGTGTTGTTTCTGCGGTGCCTTGGGTTTGATCCCGCAGTGGGTGAAGAATCAGACTGCAGTGGCCCCCGTGGCATGGGTTTGATCCCCGGCCCAGTGCAGTGGGTTAAGGCGTTGCCACAGCTGTTCCACAGGTCGCAGCTGTGGCTCAGATTCTGTCCCTGGCCTGGGAACTTCCTATGCTGCGGGTGCAACCAAAAAAAAAAAAAAAAAAAAAAAGGACCTCCCCGGGGTCTCCCCAAAGTTACACCAAGATCAGACCAAACAAGTTCTGCTCTAATTACAGCTTTGTTTACCCACATCCTCTGTTGCCAAGGCAACAACAAATGAAGGGTGCACAGTAGGGCTTTGACCTGGACCCTAAAATCTTCCTTCCTGAAGGTCTGGCTACTTTCACAGTTGTTCCTGAATTTATTTTTTATTTTTCTGGCCGCACCCAAGGCATGTAGAAGTTCCCAAGGCTGCGGCAATGCCGGATCCTTTAATCCACTGCACAGGACTGGATCAAACCCACGCTTCGGGAGCCACGGGGACTGCTACAGTCCCGTTCTTAACCCACTGTGCCACAGGTGGAATTCCTCTCCTGAATTTATTAATTTAGCATCTATTTTTAACTGGCTAATCTCACGCTTATACACACAGTTTCCAGCTCTAAGCAATTCTTACCGCGCACTCAAGTACTCTTGATTTTATGCCTAATGCTAGTGGAGCACACATCTTCTGTTATTAAAATTCCCAACTTCCCATTCCCCCTTCCCACTTTACAAAGAAGAGGATGACTTCCACTGTTCTGGACAGTTTGAGCCCCACCACTCATTAGGTAGGTAGCCTTGAGCAACCTACAGATCCTTTTGAGTTTTCCCCTGTAAAAAAGAAACTAAAAATATGTACCATCTCGGGGTTCCTTTGTGGTGCAGCGGATGTAAATAAAGGTCCAGCTTTGCCACTGCAGTGGCTCAGGTTGCTGCTGTGGTGCGGGTTCGATCCCTGGCCCAGGAACCTCCATATTCTGCAGGCACGGCAAAAAAAAAAAAAAAAAAAAATCCTACCATTTCTAGACAGAATTACAGAGACAATTTGTTTTCAACACATGAAGAACGAAAAAACTTAGATTGGAGTTCCCGTTGTGTCTCAGTGCTTAACGAATCCGGCTAGGAACCATGAGGTTGCGGGTTTGATCCCTGGCCTCGCTCAGTGGGTTAAGGACGCGGCGTTGCCGTAAGCTGTGGTGTAGGTCGCAGATGTGGCTCGGATCCCGCGTTGCTGTGGCTGTGGCGAAGGCTGGCGGCTACAACTCCGATTAGACCCCTAGCCTGGGAACCTTCACATGCCGTGGGTGCGGTCCTAGAAAAGGGCAAAAAGACCAAAACAAAAAACCCAAAACAAAACCTTAGATCAAGTTTTTTAACTCCTCCACTCCCATCCCCTTTTGGGAGAGAACACAAATTAAGAAGCAAAGTTTCTATCTTAACTCCGTAAACACATCACGTTTTACACCTGTAAGAGAAAATCCAAGTTCCATGAAGCAATATTTACTTGTTACATGGATGCATTGACATATACTTTTTTCCCCTTTTTTAGGCTGCATCTGCCTCATACGGAAGTTCCTGGGCCAGGGATCGAATCTGAGTTGCAGCTGTGATCTAACACCCAGGACCTCCAAATGTCCCCCCATGTGGGGCACTAGCATATAAATGACCCAAACACGGCCTCTGGACACTGCCCCGCTCTTGGGTACTTCACAGCAGGCTGAGATCCGTTAGCTCAAAAACCCACTGGTGCCAAACAAATTTTTACACACCCAATTATTTAAAACGCAGCCCCAACAAGCAGATTTTTAACTAGAGACTATCTGCTTTGCATACCCCATGAAATTGTACCCAGCCTCTACTAGCCATAAACCCTGTACCCCCAAAGTGTGGGTTGGACCCAGAAGCCTTCTCTCCAACAGCACCCCGGTCTTGTTCCCTTTGCCTTTGGCACGGTTCAAGCTGCAAGGGTCTTTTCCACGTGAGAACCTGTCAAAACAGCCTCCACAGAAAATCCCTTGTGTGCTACAGCCACCTTGTGGTCATTCGTCTTCCCCTGCTCAGTGCCGAAATCCCAGACCTGAAAACTACCGGGTCTTTAAAAATAAAAATTATTCTTCTCCTTTGGTAACCACATTTTTTTTTTTTTTTTTTGCATCTTTAGGCCCGCACCCGCGGCATATGGAGGTTCCCAGGCTAGGGGTCTAACGGGAGCTGTAGCTGCCGGCCTTCACCACAGCCAGAGCAACGCGGGATCTGAGCCGTGTCTGCCACCTACACCACAGCTCATGGCAACGTCGGATCCTTAACCCACTGAACCCGCAACCTCATGGTTCCTAGTTGGATTCCTTAACCACTGAGCCACGACGGGAACGCCCATAAATTTGTTTTTTAATGTCTGTTTCTGTTGCGTAAATAAGTTCATTTGTACTATTTATTTCCTCATTTAATTTTTTTGCAAGCAAGCAAAGTCTTTATTACAGGAAAGCCAGTAGCTCCCAGGGCTGCTGAGAGGGGCTATTTTTAAATTGAAGTACACTTGGTTTACAACGTTGTGTTCATTTCTTCTATACAGCAAAGTGATTCAGTTATATATGCACTTTTTAAAAAAAAATTCTTTTCCATTAGGGTTTATCATAGGACACTGAGTGCAGTTCCTGTGTGTACAGTAGGTCCCTGTGGGTTATGCATTTTACACAGTGTGTATCTGCTAACCTCAAACTCCTAATATATCCATCCCTCCACGTTTCCCCTTGGTAACCACTCTAAGTCTGTGAGTCTGTTTTCTGTTCTGCAGGCAGGTTCATTTGTGCCATGTTTTAGACTCCACGTGCAAGTGATAGCATACGGCATTTCCTTTCTAACTTCACTCAGCATGAGAATCTCTAGCTGCAAATGCCACTATTTTGTTCTTTTTCATGACTAGTATTCTACTGTGTAGGTACATACCACATTTTCTTAATCCATTCGTCTGTCGATGGACATTTAGGTTGTTTCCACGTCTTGGCTCTTGTGAATAGTGCTGCAATGAACACTGGGGTGCATGTAACTTTTGAAATTAGAGTTTGTCTGGACAGATGTCCAGGAGTAGGATTTTAGGATGATGTGGTGGCTCTGTTTTTAGTATTTCAAGCAATCTCCATACTGTTCTCCGCAGTGGCTGCACCAGTTTAGGCTCCCAGCAACAGTGTAGGAGCTCTCCCTTTTCTTCACGACCTCTCCAGCACGCGCTATTTACAGACTTTTTGATGATGGCCATTCTGACCCGTGTGAGGTCCTACTGTAGAGCACAGGGAACTATGCCCAGTTTCTTGGGATAGAACATGATGGAAGATAATATAAGAAAGGGAATGTAAATACATGGGAGACTGGGTCACTTTGCTGTGTGCGAGAAACTGGCACAACACTGTAACTGGCTATACTTAATAGCAATGTATATATGTATAATTCTCAAAAAAAATAAACTGTGGCACAAACGAACCTATCTGTGAAACAGAAACACAGACATAGGATGGGGAATCTGGGGTTGGTGGATGCAAACTAGTACACTGAGAATGGATGAGCAATGAGGTCCCGCTGTACAGCACAGGGACCTGTATCCAATCTCCCAAGATGGACTACGATGGAAAAGAATATAAAAAGAAAGTGTGTACAGATGTCTGAGTCACTTTGCTGTACAGCAGAAATTGGTACAACATTGTAAATCAACCATACATACACACATACATGTGTATATATATATATGTATATATATATATATATATATATATATACCTTTTTTTTTTTTTTTTTGCTTTTTAGGGCTGCATCTGCGACATATGGAAGTTTCCAGGCTAGGGGTCGAATCGGAGCTACAGTTGAAGTCCTTTGACTTTCAGTTTGCTTCGAAAAGAAAACAAACCCAAACCACCCTCTCTTGCTCTATTCTGCTCTCTCTATGCAACAGGATTACAAAAACAGCCACACGGCTGGAGGGAAGAGCAGACACTCAACACGTGTTACTTTGCGTTATTAGTGTTTGGTCTCCAGAAGCACCACAGAAAATGGCTAAGATATGCTACTTGTGGTTCCTGGGAAGCACAGCCCTATCGGCTTTACGAGAATCTGCATGTCCACCTGCACTGGCCAGGGTTCTCCAGAGAAACATAACCAGCAATATATAATCTAAAAACACAAACGTGTGTATACGTACACACACAGCTGAGCCCTGAACTGCACAGGGCCTGGAGCACTGAGCCTTTGTGCAGCTGGCCCTCTGTATCCGCGGTTCCTCTGTCTGAGGTTCTCTAACCCTGGATTCAACCAACCCCGAGCTGGGTGGTACCATACAGTATTTACTATTGAAAAAAAGCTGTCTTTTCAAACCCATGTTATTCCAGGGCCAATTGTATATCATAAATACATCACTGGGAGTTCCCATAGTGGCGCAGGGGAAACAAATCCGACTAGGAACCATGACGTTGTGGGTTTGATTCCTGGCCTCGCTCAGTGGGTTAAGGATCTGGCATTGCTGTGAGCTGTGGTGTAGGTCGCAGACGCGGCTCAGATCTGGCGTGGCTGTGGCTGTGCCGTAGGCTGGGAGCTGTAGCTCCGATTAGACCCCTAGCCTGGGAACCTCCATATGCCACAGGTGTAGCCCTAAAAAGCAAATAAATAAATAAATAAATAAATTCTGCTTATACATACATGGACCATATATCTCCATTCTATATATAATATCCTATATGTGAAAATATAAAAAATATCTCTTATATAGACAAGATATATACACATACGTTACCCTTTTTTTTGTCTTTTTAGTGCCGTACTCACAGCGTATGGAAGTTCCCAGACTAGGGGTTGAATCAAAGCTGCAGCCGCCGGCCTACGCCACACCCACACCACCAGATGTGAGCCACATCCTCGACCTACACCACAGCTCACGGCAATGTGAGGTCCTTAACTCACTGAGCGAGGCCAGGGATCGAATCTGCATCCTCATAGACACTACTGGGTTCTGAACCCACTGAGCCACAACTTGAACCTGTATATATCCCAGATATGTAGAATATACGTACATACAGATCTCATATATGTACAACAGAAAATAGGTATCCTGTATCGACAAGGCTTTTCTTTCTTTTGAGAAATTAGAAGAAGACTACCCAATAGGAATAATAATAAAATGAGGTAGTCACACCAACGATGTGCGCCCTCGCACTGGTCAGGATGTCTACCATTAATAAGTCTCCGAACAGCAAATGCTGGAGAGGGTGTGGAGCAGAGGGAACCCTCCTGCACGGTTGGTGGGAAATGCAAGTTGCTGCCGCCACTAGGGAAAACAGTATGGAGGCTCCTCAGAAAATGAAATACAGAACTACCCTATGATCCAGCAACCCCACTCCTGGGCATACATCCAGACCAAACCCTAATTCGAAATGATACACGCTGCAGCACTGCTCACAACAGCCAAGATGTGGAAACAACCGAAGTGTCCACCGACAGAGGAGTGGACAAAGAAGATGGGGTACCTATGTCCAGCGGACCACCACTCAGCCGCAAAAACCGAAATGATGCCACATTTGCAGCAGCAACATGGATGCAACTAGAGATTCTCATCCTAAGAAAAAGACAAGTACCATGTGATCTCACTTATATACGGGATCCACAACATTACACAGATGAACTAGTCTACAAACCAGAAGCAGACTCAGGGACATGGAGGGGGACCTGTGGCTGCTGAGGGGGAGGGGGAGGGCGTGGCTGGGGGAGGGCGTGGCTCTGGGGGGAGGGCGTGGCTCGGGCAGGGAGTGTGGGGTTAGTAGACACAGACTACATATACAGAATGGATAAGCAACGGGGTCCTACCACAGAGCACAGGGAACTACATTCAGTGTCCTATGATAAACCATAACGGAAAAGAATATAAAAAATAATATATATATATATATATATATATATATATATGTAAAACTGAATCACTTTGCTATTCAGCAGAAGTTAAGACAACACTGTAAAACCGCTGTTTCCTTTGTAATGCATCTACCAGCCAGAATCCGAACTGTCCACATTTAGTGTTATTTGCTCCAATTTATTTTTTTTCCCAAGAAAATCCTCTTTTCCCCTCAGTGCTATATGCCTCTTATTTTACTCTCTTCGACAGAAGCGTCTCCCCTAAAGTTAGTGTTATCATGTCCTCACGTATGGTTATACTGTAACTATACAGGTACGCCTCTGTCGACAGCATATATTATCTTTTTAATTCTAGTTTTTGTTTGCTCCCTTAGCATGTGTAAGTTCCCAGGCCAGGGATTGAACCTGTGCCATAGCAGTGACCCAGGCCGCTGCAGTGACAATGCCAGATCCTCAACCTGCTACACCCCCAGGGAATTCCTGTAAACTGCACAGAGTTTCAAAAATTACACAGCCATGGTACCACTTTGTGATTGCTGTCCTGCAACTTGAGTTTTTTAAGCTTAAGAATTCTGTGTTCTGGGAGTTGCCGTTGTGGCTCAGCAGGTTATGAACCGACTAGGTCCATGAGGACGTGGGTTCAATCCTGGCCTCGCTCAGTGGGTTAAGGATCTGGCGTCACCGTGAGCTGTGGTGTAGTTACAAACACAGTGGCTGTGGCTGTGGTGAAGGCCGGCAGCTGTAGCTCTGATTCAGCCCCTAGCCTGGGAACCTCCATATGCTGCGGGCGTGGCCCTAAAAAGACAAAAAAAAAAAATTATTTTAGGTGAAAGTGGAGGATGGTCTTCCAAGAGAGCAGACACAGGCTGGTAAGAGAGCAGAGTTTCCTAGGACTAGAATCACCCTCCTTCGCCACTCTCACCTTACCTCTCCTCCTCCTCCTCACAAGCGTCCTCGTGTACAAACACAAGCTGGTGCAGTGAGCTCAGCGTCTGGGCGGGGGCGGTGGCAAACAGGAGAAAGACAGCAAGGAAGTTACAGCAGAGTTACCCCCCCCCCCTTTTAATGGTACGTCCTACCTTTATGTATATATTTTTTGCTTCTTAGGGCTGCACCCACGGCATATAGAAATTTCCAGGCTAGGGGTCGAATTGGAGCCACAGCCTACACCACCACCGCGGCAACGCGGGATCCGAGCCACGTCTGCAACCGATACCACCGCTCACAGCAACGCAAGATCCTTAAGCGAGGCCAGAGATCGAACCCACGTCCTCGAGGATACTAGTCGGGTTACCGCTGAGCCACAACCGCAAGTCCATATTAACACGTATCATGGGAGTTCCCTTCATGGCTCAGTGGTTAATGAACCCGACTAGGATCCATGAGGATGTGGGTTCGAGTCCTGGCCTCTCTCAGTGGGTTAAGGATCCGGCGTTGCCATGAGCTGTGGTGTAGGTCGCAGACGTGGCTTGATCCCACGTTGCTGTGGCTGTGGTGTAGACAGGCAGCTGCAGCTCTGATTTGACCCCTGGCCCGGGATCTTCCATATGCTGCAGGCGAGGTCCTGAAAAGTAAACTAACTAACTAAATTAACTAACACGCATCATGATGGCTGTTTGTATGAACTCTCTCCCACCACGTAACAAATGATCCCCAAACCTAATGGCTCAGCGTGTCACTTGTCACCGCACAGTGTCAGGAATCTGGGGGTGGCTTGGTTGGGTCTTCTGGCTCTGGGGCTTACCGGCTGTGGTCCAGGTGTTGTCCAGGAGGAGGGCTTGACTATAAGAGGACAGGGGGTTGCACTGAGCCAGGTGGCTGCTGGCAGGATCCATGTCTTGCTGGTTGTTGGCTGGACAGCATGCTGCCCACGTGGGCCTCCTGATGGGGCAGCTGGCTTCACAAGCGCAAGGAAAGGAGAAGAAAACAGAGGAGGGCCGTCATTCTCTACATTTATCTAACTCTTAGAGTATCTACTCGTTACAGTTCATTTCAAAATGATTTCTTTATCCATTGTTACTCATGTTTATAAAAGTCCTAAAATTTAAGAAAAATAGAGGGGTTCTTGTTGTGGCTCAGCAGGTTAAGAACCCAAAATAATGTCCTTGAGGACACAGGTTCGATCCCTGGCCTCACTCAGTGGGTCAAGGATCCGGTGTTGCTGTGAGCTGTGCTGTAGGCTGCAGATGAGGCTTGGATCCCGAGTTGCTATTTCTGTGGCACAGGCTGGCGGCTGTGGCTCCAATTCGACCCCTGGGAACTTCCATATGCCACAGATGTGGCCTTAAATAGAAAAAAATTTTACATTAAAAAAAAAAGAGAAGGGTGAGCAAGATGAAGTCATGATCATAACCCAGCCTTGGACGTGGCGTCCCGTCTCGGCCCATGTCTCCTGTTCCACAGCCGCCAATCGCCGGGCCCAGCCAGCATTCAGGAGGGCTGGGGGCTGCACAAGGGCTCGAAGCACAGACGGTTCTGACGCTCTCCCAGAAATCTGCCTACCTCATTGTAATTACTATTTTTTGACTTTTTAGGGGCGCACTCGTGGCATATGGAGGTTCCCAGGCTAGGGGTTGAATGGAAGCTACAGTTGCCGGTCTACACCACAGCCACAGCAACGCGGGATCTGAGCCGTGTCTGTGACCTACACCACAGCTCACAGCAACACTGGATCCTTAACCCACTGAGTGAAGCCGGGGATCGAACCCGCATCTTTGTGGGTGCTAGTCGGACTCGTTTCCACTGAGCCACGATGGGAACTCGTGGCCACATCATTACCATGGTGTTTGTGAACCCACCATCATCTCCCTGCTCACCTGCAGGAGGAAGGGTCCCGGGTCCCAAGAGCTGAAGACGCCCCCAGGACGACGCACACCGACCTGGACACCAGAGCCCCACGTGAGGGCCACTGCAGCCGGAGGAGGCTCCTCAGGAGACCTGCGTGTGTGGCTGTGAAGACGCAGCGGGGTCCTGGCAGGAGGGACTTCCCACAGGGAAGGGACAACGGGGCGGAGGCGCCCTGGTGGACTAGGCAAGCGGGGGCTCTTGCCCCAGCTCTCCAGCCAAGACGTGTTTCCTGCTTCTAAAGAACTTCTTTTAAGTGAGAGGTATTATTCGCACAGAGTAAAACACACGAACCTGAAGTGCACAGCTCAGTGACTACACAGCATATCCCTATCATCCACCTATCAATCAACTGATCGATCGATTGACGACCCACCTACTTACTTACCTACCTACCTACAGATCCACCTATCAACCGACCTCCCTACTTACCTTCCAATCGATCCGCCTACCTACCTACCCACTCATGGGTCGATCGATCCACCCATCTATCCACGCATCCACCCCTCTCTCTATTCATCCATCTACCTATCTAGCAATCAACTGACTGACCAATCAACCGACGAACCTACCTACTTACCTATTGATCAATCGATCGATCCATCCATCTACCTATCTAGCAATCAATTGATCAACTGACCAATCAACCGACCAATCTACTTACCTACCTATCGATACACCCATCGATCCACCCACCCACGCACCCACCCATCCATCCATCCATCCACCCATTCATCCATCAGTGTAACCAACAGCCACATAAAAATAGAAAGTGACTCCAGCACTCCAGAAGAAGTGCAAGACTCCTGAGTCATCACCTGCCACCTCCCCTGAGATCCTTTTTCTGACTTTCATCACCTTGGATGAGTGTTCTTCATATGTGTGCAAAGAAATTCCATCACACCGTATCTACTCTTTTGTGTCTGCCTCCTCTCACTGAATCGTGTTGTTTCTGGGATTTATTTCTGATGTTACATGTATTTTCTTCCTTTTTCCCTGCAGGGTATGATTCCATTGAGTGTGCATACCACAATTTGTTTGTCTCTTCTACTGATGGACATCTGGGCTTGTTCCCAGTGGAAGGCTTCTATGAGTAAACTCTCCATGAACAATCTCAGCTAAGTCTTTGTTGGTACAAGCACTCAGGCACTCCTTCCCTTGGATTATACCTAGTGGTGGAAGGGCTCGCTCAAGGACAGGTGTGCGCCTCACTGTATTAGAAATGTCCAAACAGGAGTTCCCTTTGTGGCTCAGCAGTTAACCAACCCGACGACTAGGATCCACGAGGATGCGGGTTCAATCCTTGGCCTCACTCAGTGGGTTAAGGATCTGGCAGTGCCATGAGCTATGGCATAGGTCGCAGATGTGGCTTGGATCCCATGTTGCTGTGGCTGTGGTGTAGGCTGGCAGCTGTAGCTCTCATTCGACCCCTAGCCTGGGAACCTCCATATACCACAGGTGCGGCCCTAGTACCACTTCCTACTTCCTTCTTCTTATGTGTTCAGTGCCCCGCTTGACTGAAAATTTTTCTTTTTTTAAATTTTCTTTTCATGGCCGCACCTTTGGCATACAGAAGTTCCCGGGCTAAGGGTCAAATCGGAGCTGCAGATGCTGGCCTACACCACAGCCACAGCAACACCGGATCTGAGCCACATCTGCAACCTACGCTGCAGCTTATGGCAATACCGGATCCTTAACCCAATGAACAATGCCAGGGATCAAACCTCCGTCCTCACAGCACTATGCTGGGTTCTTAACCCACTGAGCCACAAAGGGAACTTCTTGATTGCCAAGTGTGTTTCTATTCCCTTCCCTCCATAAGACCGCCCTATGACCTCACGCGACCTTGGAGACTGGGGGTGGGAGGGCTTGAATGAGCATCCACTGGGTCTGGGCTGTGAGCCAGATGATATGAACTTGACCACTGGGAAAAGACGGGGCCTGGGGCTGGATTTGATCATGTGGACAATGACTCAGTCAACCGTGCCTGTATGATGAAATCACAAGGGAAACGCAGGAACTCAGCAGAGATTCCTGGTTGAGTGCACACACTAACGTGCTGGGAGGGTGAAACATCCTGAGAATGCACGAAACTTCACTTTGGGGACCAGACCTCACCCTCTGCGTCTGTTGGTCCTGACTTGTATCCTTTATAATAAAATATTACTATTATTTTTTTCTTTTCTTAGGGCTACGCCTGCAGCACATGCATATTCCCAGGCTAGGGATCGAATCAGAGCCACAGCTGCAGGCCTCTACCACATGCCACGGCAACACCGGATCCTTAACCCACTGAGCAGGGCCAGGGATTGATCCCCATCTTCATAGATACCAGTTGGGTTCTTAACCTGCTGAGCCACAAAAGGAACTCCCTATAATAAAATTTTAATCATAAGTTTAGGGTTTTATTGACCTGAACAGACATTTCTCCAAAGAAGATTTGCAGATGGCCAACAAGCACGTGAAAAAATACACAATATCACTAATTTTTAGAGAAATGCAAGTCAAAACTACAATGACGTACAACCTCACAGCAGTCAGAATGGCCATCATTAGTAAGTCTACAAATAACAAACGCTGGAGGGGGTGTGGAGAAAAGGTGGGAATGTAAGTTGGTACAACCACTATGGAAAACAGTATGCAGGTTGCTCAGAAAACTAAATATAGAACTACCATATGGGAGTTCCCGTTGTGGCTCAGTGGTTAACGAATCCGACTAAGAACCATGAGGTTGCGGGTTCGATCCCTGGCTTTGCTCAGTGGGTTAAGGATCCGGCGTTGCCGTGAGCTGTGGTGTAGGTTGCACTACAGCTCCGATTAGACCCCTAGCCTGGGAACCTCCATATGCTGCGACTGTGGCCCTAGAAAAGGCAAAAAAGACAAAATAAATAAATAAAAATTAAAGCGAGGGCAGAATGATGGGCACTGGGCCCTTACCCTGTGCTACTCCTGGGTCGTGAGTGTCAGAATCACACTGTCATTCAGACATGGATCCCTCCCCGCCTGAGCTTTCAGACTAGATGCAGCCCTGGCTGATACCGTGATTGCAGCTCCTACCGAACCCTGCTGGGTTGTGCCACATTCTTGGTCCACAGAAACTACGTAATGATAAACAGACGGTGCTTAAGCCACTGAGTTTGTGTGGCTACTGTACCCGAGCAGTAGATACCATCACCCAGCAAAAGGATCACGCAGACCTACTGTGCGCTCTTCTACAGAAGGACGTCTGGTTAAGGAAACATCTTCTCATGCTGTGAGATGAGGAAGCTTCAAACAATTTTCTGGAAAGCAAAGAGATAAAGCCTTTGAGACATATAAAGCTGGGTTCCAGTTCTGTACCTGCTTCTCCTACTTCTTTGCTTTTCAGCAAAGGGACCTACCTTGCTGCACCTTAGTTTACATATCTGATTCATTTGGCCCAAAGAAATTTCACCAAATACAATGTGGCAGGAAGCACATGGGTTCTCACCTGTTGGTCAAAATACAGGTAAATTGGGATTTACATTTTTTTGAAGGGCCATGCCCACAGCTTACAGAAATTCCCAGGCTAGGGGTCAAATTGGAGCTGTAGCTGCTGACTACACCACAGCCACAGCAATGCCAGATCCTAGCTGCGTCTGCAACCTACAGTGCAGCTCATGGCCACACTGGATCTTTAACAGAGTGGGGCCAGGGATCGAACCTGTGTCCTCTTGGATACTAGGAGGGTTCATTACAGCTGAGTCACAACAGAAACTCCATGGGATTTATATATTTTTAACTGCAGAGACAGTTTCCTTCCTGGAGACAAGAATCAGTGAGGGTTGGGAGTTCCCATCGTGGCTCAGTGGTTAACGAACCCAACCAGCATCCATGAGGACGTGGGTTCAATCCCTGGCCTTGCTCAGTGGGTTAAGGATCCGGCGTTGCCGTGAGTTGTGGTGTAGGTTGCAGACAAGGCTCGGATCTCGCATAGCTGTGGCTGTGGTGCAGGCCGGCAGCTGTAGCTCCGACTGAACCCCTAGCCTGGGAACCTCCACATGCTGTGGGTGTGGCCCTAAAAAGACAAAAGAACCAAAAAAAAAAAAAAAAGGAATCAGTGAGAGTGACTCAGTAAACTGAGATAAAGGAAACAGAAGCTTACAATTTTGGACCTGCAGATAATTTCATTTTCTTGGGACACCCTGGCTAAGAGCCTTTTAGGACATTTCCAGGAGAAAAAATGCTTTTAAGTGCAGAGACCATGGCCTCACAAAATTATTGCAAATCCCAGAAAACCTGGTGAGTTATAGTGTATATGTATTTGAGGGGTGTGCTGTGAGGGTCAATTCCAGGAGGAACCGGTCTAAGGTATTTTGCTGACATAAAAAGGTCCCCCACAGCACCGCCCGCGGTCATGGAATCACACACACAGGTGAACAGCCTTGTTTGTTACCCCTGGTCCAGGAGTGCTGGGGGGAGTACAGCCTGTCAGCACTGTTCACTGCGAAACATAACAGCAATGATTTACGCTTCGTCCTATGAGACCCCAGAGGGCTGGCAATGTAGCAAAAATACACGAACTTGACCATCGGGGAGTAAGAAATCCCAGCCACGCATTCACTTTGGGTTTCCTGGTTTTGAGGTGTGTTTTGTGAACACAGTGGTGGTTTCTGATCCAAGAAAAGCCCATCCACGCAGCCCTTAGAAAGGGATGAATATTGGGGCCTATGCTGGATGCTGGGGACTCTGTTCCCCTGGCATGCATTTAACGCTCATTTTAATGCTACACACAGCTGACCCGCGAACAACACAGGTTTGAGTTATGTGGCCCACTTGTACATGGATTTTTTTTTTTCAATACATCGACAATCAGCCCACCCCTTTTTTTTGTGTTTTTGTGTTTTTTTTTTTCCCTTCAGCTGCAACTGCAGCATGCAGAAGTTCCCGGGCCAGGGAGCAAACCTGAGCCACAGCAGTGGCAATGCCAGATCCTTAACCTGCTGAGCCACCAGGAAACTCCAGCTTGCTTTACCTAAGGGTTCCGCATCTGCAGATTCAACCGTGCATCACAAACATACACGGTCTGTGGCTGGTTGAATCCGCCGATGCAGAACCAGCCGACGCAGGTGGCCAACTATGGAAACTGAGCATCTGTGAACTTTGGTATCCAGGCAGGGTTCGGAACCAGCCTCGTCCCCGCAACACGGATGGATGACTGTATATTGCTGCTATATTTATTGTATCCTTTTCCTGCAACACATCTCGCTCTCTGGGGTTCTATGAGTCTACTTCGGCAACTGAACTCTTCCTGCTTCAGTTAGTAAAAGAACTATTGGGCAAGAGTGCCTCGTTCTTAGCCCATCCAGCCACTCTGGACGTCTGCCCAGGATTTCTAATATCCGCACCACGAAGCGCATTCACCTCCTGGGAAGGAATCCTTCAGGCTCAAGCTTTAGGCAGCTGGAGGGTCACCTAATTGCTGCCTGAAATCTGAGACAAATGAGGGTGTCTCACAAGCCGCTTCCTTCTCGTGCGAGCAGCATGTTGCAATGGCCGTGTTTCCAGAAGGACGGGCAGAAGCGGAACCTGAAACATCAAGAGGAAAGCGTTAGGGCCCCCGCTCTGCTGCGAGGTTGAGGCTGTGATCACACCAGCTCTTCTCTCTTCTGTGGCTGCAAAATTGAACAAAGAGAGACTCTGGACGGCCCGACATGCCATGATGATCTCTAAACTGCTTTTCCTCCTCTGCTTCGGTAAGTCTCGCAGGGCAGGGCGGTGCGTGTTGAGACTGTGGAAGATGACACTTGTCGGGGAGACGCTTGGACGGGGATTGGAAAGAGAAATAACGACAGCAGCTTGGGTTACCGAGTGCACGTTACGTATCAGAAATCTCGCTGACTGCAAATTACTCTGGTTTCAAACTGCTGATTTCTGCCGAATGCATCTTAACTGGCTTCACGCTTTTCCTCATGCTGACTCAGACTTCTGGCTTAAATAAAAATATTTAAGTTAGCAACTCTCTATCAGTACCCTGAATAAAAATCCAGTGTCACACAGAAATTAACAATACGGTAAATGCAGTGAGTGTGAGGGACGCAACGTTAGAATTTTTGTTTTTTTAGCAGATTCTAACTATATACTGTTCTTGTCAAGCTTCTGAGCCTGAAACTTACTATTTCTCCACTGTAAAGCCATGATCAAGATATATCAGGAGTGAGTGTCAAACAGGTTTCCTTGCTGATGCAATCACAGGCACTGTATGGGTGCTTATTGCACACAGTCATGCAATGCCTTTTTTTTCCCCTTTTTTGGCTGCCCCTGGGCACATGCTGTTCCCGGGCCAGGGGTCAGATCCAAGCTGCAGTTGTGACCCAGGCTTCGTTGGGGTAACACTGGATCCTTTAACCCACCGATCTGGGGTTGGGATCGAACCTGCGTCCTAGCACTACTGAGCCGCCATCCTGATGTGCCACAGCAGGAACTCCCATCATACAATGCCTCAGTCATCCTTCCTTCTACCTAAAATCATCATCTGGAACACCAGTGGGATATGCTCCACGTTTGGGAAATACCACACTCATCCTTCCGAAACCAAGCAGCCAACCAACCAACACCCCTACAAAAGAGAGGATCAGGTCCACTTTTGTAGCATAGCAATCGAATCTGAGTTTGCAAAATGACTTCAGACTGCACAGGCGATATGGGGTGAAGCCAAATTCCCCCCCAGAACTGCCTCGCTCCAAAAATGTTGCTTGCACTCAGCCACGACGCTAAATTAAGAGGGACACAGGCGTGGGGTCTTTGGTATGGAAGCATCCTGGGTGTGTCTGAAGGGACCTGGGGTTGGAAAAAGCCCCAGAAGGTAGAAGAGAAGCGGTTCAGGAGGTCCCCAGCGATGGAGCTAGGATGCATAACAATCGGGTATTTCCAGAAATCAGGAAAGCTAGCTGTTCATAATAAATCTAGAGAGGAGAGCCTGCCTAAGTGTGCGCCTCCACCCTGGCTTTCTCTTATCACCGTAATTCTCTGATCTCAAAACCCAACTGCTCCACAGAGCATTCCTTACACAGAGGTTTGACTGATCGAGTGATTTTAGAGGCTTTTTTTTTTTCTTGGCCACACCTGCGGCCAAACAGTCCCTGATTTGTTTGCTAGGGACTCAGCCTGCGACACAGCAGCAACCCGAGCCACATCAGTGACAATATAGAGGCTTGTTTTAGGGAGTCACCTCTAATCGTGTTTTCAGAGGCAACTGCTGGGAGACAGCATGTTAAAAAGACTCGACTCCCGCACACACTATCTGTGGGACCTTGGAAGTCCTTAAGTTTCCTTTTTCAGGGTTAGCTTCACTATTAGGTACAGGTACGCACAGCGTGACGCATACATGGAGTCCACGCTCAATAGATGCTTTTTAAAAAATGTTTATTATTCCTGTTACTATTTATCACTCTGACTTGGTTAGGCACTGATTCCATGAGCAATTCCTTCCGGTGAATTTTTTTTTTTTTCGGTCTTCTGTCGTTTTAGGGCCACACCCGCGGCATGTGGAGGTTCCTAGGCTAGGGGTCGAATCAGAGCTGTAGCTGCCGGCCTACACCACAGCCACAGCAACGCAGGATCCGAGCTGCATCTGCGACCGACACCACAGCTCACGGCAACGCCTGATCCTTAACCCACTGAGCGAGGCCAGGGATCGAACCTGAAACCTCATGGCTCCTAGTCAGGTTTATTAACCGCTGCGCCATGATGGGAATTCCTCACCTTTTAACTTTTAAAATTCTCTCCTTTCAACCACCTTTAAGGGTGTGTTTCAGTGGCATTCAGGGCACTCACAACGTTCTGCAACCAGCACCGGAAAGCTTTTCAGCATCCCCAACGCCACTCTGTACTTGTTAACCAATAACCTATTTCCTCTTTCTCCCCAGCCCCCGGTGACCTCTCTACTCTACTTTCTGTCTCCACGAATTTGCCTCTTCTAGGTATTTGATGTAAGTGGAACCATACAGTGTTTATTTTTGGGGGGGTTACTTTTGTTGGTTTGTTTTTCTTTTTTGGCCATACCTGCAGCATATGGAAGGTGTCAGGGTGCCGGGGATCAAATCTGAGCCACAGCTCAGGAACTCGCCATATGTATGTATATATTGCTTTTTAGAGCCTCCCCCGTGGCAATGTGGAGGTTCCCTGGCTAGGGGTCGAATTGGAGCTGTAGCCGCCGGCCTACACCACAGCCACAGCAACATCAGATCTGAGCCGCATCTGCAGCCTACACCACAGCTCACCGCAATGCCAGATCCTTAACCCACTGAGCGAGGCCAGGGATCAAACCTGCGTCCTCATGCATGCTAGTCAGATTCGTTTCTGCTGAGCCACGATGGGAACTCCCCAATATATGCTTTACATGTCTGGCTAATTTCACTTAGCCTCACGTTTTCAAGGTCCATCCACATTGTAACATGTATCAGAACTTCCTTCCTTTCTATGGCTAAGGACTATTCCATTATGTGTATACACCACACTCTATTTATCCACTGATGGACACCTGGGCTTTTCACCTTTTGGTGATTTCTTTCTTTGCTCTTTCAAAACATGAAACATGGTATTTTTGATGGGCCCACGCAGCTTTAGCACAAAGGCCTGGCAACTTCCCCCTTTCATTACTAGGGCACAAAACAGTTCAGTCCATGCAGGGGAAAAAGAGGAAATCTCTTAGAAATACAGACCTAAAATATTATCTGCTGAGGTGAATCAATTTCTTTCTAATGGAGTTCCCACCGTGGCTCAGCGGTAATGAGCCCAATATCCATGAGGACATGGGTTTGATCCCTGGCCTCGCTCAGTGGTTTAAGGATCCAGCATTGCCATGAGCTATGGTGTAGATTGTAGATGCGGCTCAGATCTGATGTTGCCGTGAGTTGTGGTGTAGGTCGCAGACACTGCTCGGATCTGGCGTTGCTGTGGCTGTGGTGTAGACCGGCAGCTGCAGCTTCAATTGGACCCCTAGCCTGTGAACCTCCATATGCTGTGGGTGTAGCCCTAAAAAGACAAAAAAAAAGATACTTTCTTACCATAACGTTAATGAATAGGCTTGATATTAATTTTAAAGAGATGTCAGCATTCAGAAATCTACGTGATCACTCTCACTTGGAAGTTTCTTTCTAAGCCAATAGTTTTTTATTTTTTTCCTTTAGCTCCTTAACCCACTGAGCAAGGTCAGGGATCGAACCCGCAACCTCATGGTTCCTAGTCGGATTTGTTAACCACTGAGCCACGACAGGAACTCCTAAGCCAATGGGTTTTTTTAATAAAAGTATTTTTGATGAACAATGTCATGTTACTTTCAGATGTACAGCAAAGTGATTCAGTTTATATATATATACACATGCATATATATACATATGTATGTATATATATATACTTTTCAGATTATATAATCTGAAACATATTTATATTTAATCTCTATTTTAATACAAATATATTAATATATTTAATATATTTTTAAAATATATATTTTTACTTTTCAGTTTGTATACGTATACACACACACATATATATATTCTTTTTCAGATTATTTTCCATTCTAGGTTATTACAAGATATTGACTATAGTTCCCTCTGCTATTCAGGAGGTACATGTTGGTTTCTATTTTATATATAGTCGTGTGCATCCCAAACTCCTAATTTATCCCTCCCTCTCCTTTACCCTTTGGAAACCACAAGTTTTCTAGATCTGAAGTCTGTTTCTGTTTTGTAAATAAGTTCATCTGTGTCATCTTTTTAGATCTCACCTCTAAGGGATATCATATTTGTCTTTTTTTGACTTCACTCAGTATGCTCATCTTTAGGTCCATCCATACTGCTGCGAATGGCATTGTTTCATTCTTTTTTATGGCTGCGTAATATTCCAGTGAGTGCGTGAGAGTATGTGTGTGTACACATACTCTCATCCGTCTATCGATGGACACTTGGGTGCTTCCATGTCTTGGTAAGCCAAGTGATTTTAAATACCTATGTTACAGTCTCCAGACATGGTTCTCCAGGTTGAGGGAAAGCGGTGGTTCTCCACTCAGCTCTGTACTTGTACAACCTGGGAGATTTTGAACGTTTGGCATCGGAGCCCTATTCCAAGTGACTGTGACTCAGTGCTTTTGCGGTTGGGTCTGTACATTGGACTTTTCAATAGTCCCCAGAAGCGTGGGGCTGCAGAGTTAAGTGCAACCGAGCGGGAGCGTCTGGCAAGTGCAGCTGTACGCGGGACACGGTCGGGATGGACAGCTTCTCGTTCCTGGAATATCCATTCGGATTTTTTGAGAACTGTTTCAGGGCTCCGACAGTGACCTCTGTCCTGTCTGGAGAAGCACAAGATACAAGAGATCGTGGCAAAGACTGGATCAGAAACTTTTCAGATGAAAGGCTACAGCTGACGGAACTGTCCCTTTCTCCTGATGGGTTTGCTCCACCTTTGAGCCAACCTGTACCAACCCAATGGGTGGTGGTGATTATGGTGAGGCTTGGACGTGGGCTTTTCTGGGAGGGACAAAGACGGAGAGAGTTATGGCAAAGTTGCATCTTTTCACAGCCTTGGAAAAATCTCCCTGGGTCATGTTTACACTGGTGAGACAGTCGACATGCACTTGATGAGGCCCTACTGTGTAGACAGAGGATGCTGTGGTAGACTGCGCAGAGCCCCTGCCATCCAGGTGCTCACAGGAGGTGGTGACACCTTGCGTCTCCCATGGTGTAAGGCAGAGAACCTTCTATGAACGCTCTTAAGAAATCACAACCAGGTGGAGTTCCCGTCGTGGTGCAGAGGAAACGAATCCGACTAGCAACCATGAGGTTGCGGGTTCGATCCCTGGCCTTGCTCAGTGGGTTAAGGATCCGGCGTTGCCGTGAGCTGTGGTGTAGGTTGCAGATGCGGCTCGGATCCCGCGTTGCTGTGGCTGTGGTGTAGGCCGGCAGTTGTAGCTCCGACTGGATCCCTAGCCTGGGAACCTCCATATGCCGTGGGTGTGGCTCTAAAAAAAAGACAAAAAAATCACAACCAGGTGGTTTTATCTTAATTTATATCACGCAAGGGGCCAAATAAGCTTTAGGTGGTAGATCTGCTACCACAGATCAGACTTCCCGCAGACACAAGGTCAGCCTAGAGCCTCAGATAACAGCATAGGTGGGGGCAAAGGTCACACTCAGGACCTCCCCCCTCCCCCATCTCTCTCACGGTTCCCGCCTCCAACGCCCGCCTGCCCGGTAGGGGAATCTAGAAACTACTACAGAAATGCAGAACTAAGAGTGGTTCAGGGAGAAGGAGGAACTAGGAGGATTCATGGAACTTGGTGGAACTGGGAAAGGGCCTGTGACCGCAGCACAGGCGAGCCTCCGGCAGAAATGAGGAGGAGCTGACAGCAGAGCCGGAGCCTGAGTCCAGGTGGGGAAGGGAGACCTTCCACATGCTCGCGCCCTGGGACACCCCTCAGGGACCAGGAAGGCGGCCACGTGGGCTCCCACAGGTGCCTCCGTCTCAGGGGCCATTCTTTGCAGGGCTGTGTGTTGGCCAGAGGGACACAGGGAGAGACGGTGAGTGCTTCTTTATAACCCCCCACCCCGATCCTTCACTCCCCAGGCCCCACTTCCCTCTCCCCCCTGCCTGGGCTTCCTGAGGGCAGGTGAGCGGTCACCTCCAGGCCTGAGCCCTGCCTCCTTCCAGGGCCCCTCCCCAAGCCGTCCCTCCGTGCCTGGCCCAGCTCGGTGGTCCCTGCCCTGCAGAACGTGACCCTGCAGTGC
>PVHT020000439.1:403222-425154 GCA_004024745.2 Catagonus wagneri | reverse complement strand
TTCTTTATAACCCCCCACCCCGATCCTTCACTCCCCAGGCCCCACTTCCCTCTCCCCCCTGCCTGGGCTTCCTGAGGGCAGGTGAGCGGTCACCTCCAGGCCTGAGCCCTGCCTCCTTCCAGGGCCCCTCCCCAAGCCGTCCCTCCGTGCCTGGCCCAGCTCGGTGGTCCCTGCCCTGCAGAACGTGACCCTGCAGTGCTGGGCTCCCGCCAAGGACGTCAGCTTTGCTCTCAGGAAGGGGGGCGAGGTCCTGGCGCTCTTGCAGCCACCTGACGCCTCGGAGGGCCGGGCTGAGTTCCACCTGACCGGCGTGAGGAGCAGTGACGCTGGCGAGTACACCTGTGAATACCACAGGAAAGGCCACCCCGACCAAGCGTCGCAGCCCAGCGATGCCCTGCTCCTACTGGTGACAGGTGAGGGGGGCGTGCGTCAGAATGACACGGGGTCTTCCTAGGGGTGGGGACGAGGGAGGAAGCAGAAGAGGGGAGGGGCCGGGCGGAGGGGTGTCTCATCTCCGGTGTAGTTGGGGAGGAGACCTGGAGAAAGACGGGAACAGAGCAGACACCGTGGCTCTCTCCTGGGCTTGTAGGGGGGCCAGCCTCCTTCCTGGAGTCGAGCAGCGGGAGGGTGAGAGCAGGTGTCTGTCACCCCCACCCTCCACGAGAAGCCCCTGCCAGGAGAACAGGGCTTCTCCCCGACCCCGGGGCCCTCCTCCCCTTTCAGGCTATTTACCCAGACCCTCGCTCCAAGCCCACCAAAGCGGCGTGGCCACGGAGGGCCAGCAGGTGACCCTGCAGTGCCAGAGGCCAGACGCTGAGGTTGGGATCATCATGTTCGCTCTGCTGAAGGCGGGCACTGCGGCGCCCGTCCGGCTCCGAACTCCGGCCGGGAGGGAGACGGACTTCTCGCTTCAGAACGTCAGCGTCGGCGACACGGGCAACTACAGCTGCCTGTACTTCCAGACACGGGCCCCATTCCTGACCTCACGGCCCAGTAATCGCCTGGAGATCTGGGTGACAGCGGGTGAGGCTGTGCATCATTTGAAGACTCAACCTTTTTTTTTTTTTTAAATTCAATGACTGACTTGTCAACCTTGGATGCTCACTTCTAATCCTTTGTACTCTAATATTCTTCCTTTCCTGCTTTCTACTCTTTTGCTTTTTTTTTTTTTCTCCCTCCTGCGGCATGTGGGAATTCTAGGGCCAGGGATGGAACTCGGGCCACCACAGCGACCCAAGCCACAGCAGTGACCGTGCCAGTCCCTTAACCCACTGAGCCACCAGGGAACTCCACCCTTTGCTCTTATGGTGGTTGTGCACTGTTGGTCAATTTCTCAGTCTTTTCTTCGAAATTATCAATCCCGCCATCATCGGACTCCCTTCTCCCTTTCTCCACAGGCGAATGGGAGAAGGGAGTCCGATGATGGGTTTGGGGTTATCCTGACAATCACAATTTCATGAACAATAACAATTCCTGTTCTCGTAACGTGGTATTCCCACCACCTCTCCTCTACTGCGGATCCAGTGTCTTCTCACATCTCGTGGCACTTACTGTTCTAATTCTTCTGAGGTGATGCTTCCTGGCAGAATTTTGCTCTACTGGATACTCCACGCTCTTCTTTTTCTTCTTTTTCTTTTTTTTTTTGCCCACGCTTGTGGCAAGTGGAAGTTCCGGGGCCAGGGATCGAACTGGCACCACAGCAGCGACCCAAGCTGCTGCAGTGATGCCGGATCCTTAATTGGCAGTGCCACCAGGGAACTCCCACACTCTCCTTAACTTTGTAAATTCTCTCCTATGCCGTTGCGTCTTCCCATGCAGCCAGTGAATGTTGTTTTTTTAAATTTACAATATGATTTTTTAAGTTTTGACGTATAGTTGATTTACAAGGTTGTGATAATTTCTGCTGTACAACAAAGTGATTCAGTCATATATATATAATCACGAGAATTTTTTCCATACTATTTTCCATCATGTTCTATCACAAGAGACTGGAGAGAGTTCCCTGTGCTGTACAATAGGATCTCATTGCTTATCCCTTCTCAGTGTCATAGTTTGCATCTACTCACCCCAAACTCACAGTCCATTCAACTCCCACCCCCGTCCCCCTCGGCGACCACAAGTCTGTTCTGTGTGTCTGTTTCTCTTTTGCAGGTAGGCTCATTTGCCATATTTTAGATTCCACACAGAAGTGACGGTGAATGTTTTCCGATGAGAAATCAGGGTCTGTGTGCTCAGCGCTCAGAGCGGGAGAGGGCTTCCCGGGTGAGGTGGTGTCACCATGAATTTCTCCCGGTGGATTGTGCCTTCAGGGAACACACTGTTGATGGGTTTAGAGATGAACCTTGCAGCTGCAGGGGTGGGGGGGGGGGTGAGGCAGGTGAGCGGGGAAGGCACAAACGCCGACCTCTCTTTGGGAAGCAGGGCCGGCACCAAGCTTGAGCCCTTCTCGGCTGAAGCTGAGATTCACGAGGGTCCAGATGCTTAGCTACTAATCTCACATTTTCTTTTAAAAAATTTGTATTTATTTTTTCCTTTTTAGGGCATATGGAGGTACCCAGCTCAGGGGTCTAATCGGAGCTGTAGCCGTGTGCCTGCGCTGCAGCCACAGCAACATAGGATCTGAGCTACACCACAGCTCACCGCAAAGCCGGATCCCCGACCCACTGAGCGAGACCAGGGATCGAACCCACATCCTGGGATACTAGTCGGATTCATTTCTGCTGCGCCACAATGGGAACTCCCTCAAATTTTCCTAAGCTCGGTGCCTGCATAAAGTTTTGTGCTATGAGGTGGAGCGAGGGGCATGGATGAAGCCACTGAATTATTTCAGCACTGTGTAGCAACTTTGGATTTTAGTGTTGTTGCTAAGATGAATTCCATTTTTCTTTTTCTTTCTTTTTTTTGCTTTCTTAAGGCCACACCTGCAGTGTATGGAGGTTCCCAGGCTAGGGGTCAAATTGGAGCTACAGCTGCTGGTCTACACCACAGCAGCACCAGATCCCAGCCGCATCTGTGACCTACACCACAGCTCACGGCAACACTGGATCCTTAACCCACTGAGCGAGGCCAGGGATCGAATCCACAACCTCATGGTTCCTAGTCGGATTCGTTTCCACTGCGCCATGACGGGAACTCCCCTAAGATGAATTCCTAATAAGTGGAAGAAGAAAGGAAAAAGAATGTGGGAGGGTGGAAATGTGATAAAGAGCAAATAAATGTAAGATTAGGGATAAGGCAGAGGATGCAGGTGGAACCACTGGAACGCTCATAAAACCTCACTTTTCTCCAAGATTAAAACTTTAAGGTAGAAGTTCCCGTCCTGGCTCAGCGGAAACGAATCTGACTAGCATCCATGAGGAGAGAGGTTCAATCCCTGGCTTTGCTCAGTGAGTTAAGGATCCGGCGTTGCCATGTGGCTGTGGTGTAGGCTGGCGGGCACAGCTCCAATTTGACGCCCTAGCCTGGGAACTTCCATATGTCGCAGGTATGACCCTAAAAAAAAAAAAAAGACAAAAAAACCCAGAACACCTTTAAGGCAGGTACAGGTGACCACCAGCCAGGAAAACCAAGCGGGCATACGACAGTCACATTTGGTAGATCCACTGGGAATGAGGGATGAGCTGGCCTGGTCAGCTCTGATCCCCGTCTCTCTCTCAGCTTCTTCCCCCCGCGCCACGACCTCAGATTACACCATGGGCAACCTCATCCGCCTGGGTCTAGCTGCTGTAATTGTCGTTACTGTCGGGGCTTTCCTGCTCGAAGCCTGGTGTAGCCAAAAGAAGTCTCTACAAGGAGTCAGGTAAAAAAAAAAAACCAAAACAAAATGGAGCACTTCTTTTCATGGACTGGTGTAGTGACACAGGTTTTTTTCTTTTTGTTTTCTCTTCCCCTATGGTTTATGAAAAGATAGAGTAGAGTTCCCTGTGCTCCACGGGGGGTCTTTGCTGTTGATCTGCTTGAAATACAGCAGTGTGTATCTGTTAACCCCCAACGCCTAATTTTTCTCTCCCCACCGCCTTTCCCCTTTGGTAACCATCCACTTGTTTTCTATGTCTCTGAGCCTGTTCCTGTTTTCTAAGTTCATTTGTATAATAGCTTAGATAGGAGTGATATCACATATTTGCTTTTCTCTGACTTATTTCACTTAGTATGATCCTCTCTAGGTCTATTCACGCTGCTGCGAATGATGTCATTTCAATTCTTTTTTACGGCTAACACTCCATTTTATAGATGTACCACAACTTCTGTATCCACTCCTCTGTCGATGGACATTTAGGTTGCTTCTATGCCTGGCTATTGCAAATAGTGCTGCAATGAACACAGGTGCATGTATCTTCTTCAACGTAAATTTCGTCCAGCTATGTGCCCAGGAGTGGGATTGCTGGATCCTAGGCTAGTTCTATATTTAGTTTTTTTAAGGAACTTCCATACTGGTTTCCACAGTGGTTGTACCAATTTACATTCCCACCAACAGTGCAGGAGGGTTCCCTTGTCTCCACACCCTCTCCAGCACTTACTGTTTGAAGACCTTGTGCTGATAGCCATTCTGACTGATGTGAGCTGATACCTCACTCAAGTTTTGATTGGCATTTCTCCCAGAACTGGCAATGTTGAGCATCTTTTCATGTGCCTGTGGGCCATCAACAAAGGGTTCTTTAAACACCAAACTCGGAGACTTATGTTTTGCAACATGGGCGCAAATGGCATTTTGGGTGAGGTATTTCTTCAGCATGTGTGACTACTGTGTCATTTATCATCTTTTTTTTTTCCTTTCCCATTAAACAGAACTGTAGCCCCAATCACTGTGGAAGAAGAAAAAAGCAGGTACCATCATACTTCCCAAACACCCCCGGACAGAGAGCGTGGGGAGATGGAGTACTGTTCCTCTGGGTTGAGAACCTGTGTCTGGATCTGTGAACAATAATATTCCTTGTCTTTCCCCGTCCTCCGATCCTCCTCTACCCACAGGTCCTGCAGGTCCCCACCAAAGATAATGACTGCTTGATCAAGCCGGACCTGCTGTTTCTCGACTGTTCTGGGGAACCAATATTCTCTGGCTGACTTACTTCACTCAGTACAATCACCTCTGGGTCCACCCATGTTGCTGCCAATGGCACTACCTCATTCTTTTTTATGACCAAGACTGTGGAGCACAGGAAAATCTGCTCAATAGTTTGTAATAACCTATACGGGAAAGAAGATATAGGTATATGTATGGATTCACTTTGCTGTCCGCTTCAAAATAATGCAACATTGGGAGTCAATTATATTCTGATAAAATTAAATTTAAAACAATACAAAAAAAAAGACTCACCTGATGAATCTGAATGCATTTAAAAACCACTTAAAACTTCAGCATCCCACCAGTGGCACACGCATTTGCATCTGAACGGAACTATTCTTCCATTGATAAGTAAGGAAAATCTTGTTTATGGTGTAACAGGTATTATTGCTTACCCTCTAGTCCCTGTGTGTTATATCTCTGCACCAGCAATGCTCAAATATTCAAATTTCTGTGTTAGAGTTCCTGCTGTGGCACAGTGGATTAAGAATCCAACTGAGGGAGTTCCCGTCATGGCTCAGTGGAAATGAATGTGACATCCATGAGGACGCAGGTTTGATCCCTGGCCTCGCTCAGTGGGTTAAGGATCCGGTGTTGCCGTGAGCTGCGGTGTAGGTCGCAGATGTGGCTTGGATCCCACGTTGCTGTGGCTGTGGTGTAGGCCAGCAGCTGAAGCTCCGATTTGACCTCTAGCCTGGGAACTTCCATGTGTCGCAGGTACGGCCCTAAAAATTGGAAAAAAAAAAAAAAGGGAATCCAACTGAGTGGCTAGGGTCACTGTGAAGGTGCAGGTTCGATCCCCAGCCCAGCATGGTAGGTTAAAGGATCCAGCATTGCCGCAGCTGTGGCTCAGATTCAATCCCTGGGAACTTCCATAGGCTGTGGGTGCAGCCATAAAAATACAAAAAAAATTTCTGTGTTTATCACACATATATTTTAAGTTTTATTTCACTTATCCCCAGTATTTTACTTAATTCTGAGAGTAATTTATTCTTGAGTTGTTCCACTATTTCTAGTGCCGGTATAAAATGTTATCTATTTTCCTTTACAAGATCTGTTGTTGTTTCTTGTTAATAATCTGGTTCTTTTGCATAAATACTCATTTTTTGGCTGCACCCGTGACATGCGGAAGTTCCCAGGCCAGGGATCAAATCCGTGCCACAGCAGCGACCCGAGCCACTGCAGTGACAACACCAGATTCTTACCCCCCCTGAGCCACCAGGGAACTCCTGCCTTCATTTTTGAAGGGTATATTGCAAAAGGGAGTGTGGCTGTATTAATACCATACAAAGTAGAGCAAAGAAAATAACCAGGGGCATTACATAACGTTAAAAGATTCAATTCACCCAGAAGACAGCCATCCTTGATTGAGATGCACCAAAAACGACAAGGTTTCAAAATATATGAAAGAAAAAAAAAAGAACTTAAAAAAGGAAATAGACAAATCCACACTTGGTAACTGTGACACTCTTCTCTTGGTAATGGCTAGAACTACCAGGCAGAAAATCAGCAAACAGAATGGAACTACACTACCATGCAGCAGGCTCTCTGACGTGTGTAGAACAACTTCAACCGACACAGCACACATTCTTTTCAGGTACCCATGAAATCTTCATCAAAGCAGACCACATCCTGGGTCACAAGACAAACTGCAACTTACTTACAAGGACGGCAACAATACTGAGTATGTTCTCTGACCATAACGAATCAAACTAAACATCAGTAACAGAAAGACAGCAGAAAATCTCTAAACACTTGCAAATTAAATAATACACATTTATATAACCCATGAGTCAAAAGAGGAGGTCTCAATAAAAATCTTTAAAATGCACTGAGCGGAGTAAAAATGAAAATACAACCTAAAAATTTATAGGACACAGATACATCAGTGCTGACCATCGATGGTTTATACTGGAAAGAAGGGAAATTCTAAGTTTATGTCCTTTTTTTTGTTGTTTGTGTTTTTGCTTTTTAGGGCCGCACCCGTCGCATGTGGAGGTTCCCAGGCTAGGGGTCCAATCAGAGCTACAGCTGCCGGCCGTCGCCACAGCCACAGCCACACCAGATCTGATCCACGTCTGCAACCTACACCACAGCTCATGGCAACGCCGGATCCCTCACCTGCTGAGCGAGGCCAGGGAGCCGGCCTGCAACCTTATTGTTCCTAGTTAGACTCATTTCCACTGTGCTGTGATGGGAACTACCTAAGTTCACATCTTAAGAAAGAGAAAACTAAAATAAAAACAAACATAAGGGGAGTTCCCAAGATGGTGCAGTGGGTTATAAGGATCTGACCATGGTAGCTTGAGTCATTGCTGAGGCATGGGTTTGAGCCCCCAGCCCAGCTCAGTGGGTTAAAGGATTCACACTGGTGCAGCTGGAGCACAGGCTGCAGTTACAGCTCAGATTCAACCTCTGGCCTGCGAACATCCATATACCACAGGTGCAGCCATTAAAAAAAAAAAAAGGAAGAAAATAGTAAACCTAAGAGAATCAATAAAACTGAAACAATCGAAGAAATCAATTATACAAAAAGCTGGTATGTTGAAAAGACCAATAAAACTGATAAATCTTATTATTATTTTTTTTTGGTTTTTGTCATTTTAGGGCCATACCCGTGGCATGTAGAGGTTCCCAGGCTAGGGGTCTAACGGGAGCTGTAGCTGCCGGCCTATACCACAGCCACAGCAACGCAGGATCCGAGCCGCGTCTGCGACCTACACCACAGCTCACCGCAATGCCGGATCCTTAACCCACTGAACAAGAAAATTCGAGGCCAGGGATCGAACCTGCAACCTCAAGGTTCCTAGTCAGATTTGTTTCCGCTGCACCACGGCAGGAACTCCTAAAATTGATAAATCTTTAGCAAGACTGAAAAAAGTAAATAGAAAGAAGCCACCAATTACCAGTATTAATTAGGCATAAAACAGAGAATATCACTACAGCCATTCAGTGGACAAGAAGCGAAGACCACAAACAACTCTACATACAAGCATTCAAGTTAGATGAAATGGACTAATTCTTTGAAACGTACAACCAAAACTCACCTAATATGAAACAAGTCGACTAGTTCTACAGCTATTTTTTTTAATTCAATTCATAATATAAAAGACTCTGCAAATGAAGTCCTTGGGGCTGGATATGTCAATTCTGTGCACTGCAATTTTTAAACTACACTTTTTTTTTTTTTGGTCAAGCCCATGGCATGTGGAAATCCTGGGTCAGGGACAGAACCCCTGCCACTGCAGTGACCCAAGCCACTACAGTGACAACACTGGCTCCTGAACCCACCACTCCACACGGGAACTCCTAAACAATTTTTCTTTTTTTAAACTTCAGGGGAGCCAAATTAGTCAAGAATAAGAGCAAATAAGCTGGAGTATCTTACTGCTATGGACTGAATATATATGCGTTCCCTGAAAACTCCCATATGAAAGCCCTACCCCCCACCTCAGCCACAAAGGAAAAAAGAAATAACACCATCTGCGGTTACACGGACGGACCCAGAGATGATCGCACTACGCGCAGTCAGAAAGAGAACGACAGATACCATATGGTATCACTTACATGTGGAGTCTAAAATACGGCAGAAATGAACTTACCTACAAGACAGAAACATGAGAAGAGACTTGTGGTTGCCAAGGGGGAGGGGAGAGGCTGGGGAGGGATGGACGGGGAGTTTGGGACCGGAAGATGCAAACTATTACACAGAGGATGGATCAAACAATAGGGTCCTACTGCAGAGCACAGGGGACTACAGTCAATACCCTGGGATAAACCATAATGGAGGAGTTCCCGTCGTGGCTCAGTGGTTAACGAATCCGACTAACCATGAGGTTGTGGGTTCGATCCCTGGCCTTGCTCAGTGGGTTAAGGATCCGGCGTTGCCGTGAGCTGTGGTGTAGGTCGCAGACGCGGCTCGGATCCTGTGTTGCTGTGGTGTAGGCCGACGGCTGTAGCTCCTGTTAGACCCCTAGCCTGGGAACCTCCATATGCCGCGGGTGCAGCCATAGAAAAGGCAAAAAGACCAAAAAAAACAAAACCATAACAGAAAACAAACAAGCCCTGCGCCCCAATATGACAGTACTGGGGCGGCTTTGGGAGATAACTGGGTAACGCGGGTGGAGCGCTTAGTGCCGCTCTAAGAGCCTCAAGACGGGTGGCCTCTCCGCTCACATAGAGAGAGGCTGGAAAGGCAGCCGCTGGCGGGCAGGCCGCGGGCTGCAGCCCCGCCACTGTCTTGGACTTCCAGCCTCCAGAACTGCGAGAAGCAACGCTCTGCTGGCTAAGCCGCGCAGTCTACGCTAGTCGCTGAGAGGAACCTGAGCTCACAGAAGACACACAAATGCGGCTGCAACTGTGACCGGCGGTGGGGTGGGCGGGGGGGGGGGGTATCTGGCCTTTTCCACTGGATTCTGAAGTTTGGGCACAAAGCAGCAAACCTTTAGCCTGTTTGGACGATCGAGGCATGAAGCGGCCAGGAGAAGACCGGTTCAGAGGCCTTTTGAGACCAAAGCTATAGGTCCTTCCCATGATAGGGTTTTCTCCATCTCTGAGCCAAACTCGATCCTGTCAACTGCATGCAGTGACCGTGGCGTGGTCCTCGAAGTGGAATTGCTTGATGGAAGGAAGGTAAGAAGTTACTGTGAGGTTACTTCCTTTCATACCCTTGGTAAAATCTTCGTGAGTCACATTTAAACTGCAGCATTTCATCAGTCAACGTGCACCTGCTGAGGTCCTACTATGGGTCAGGACCTATGTGGTCACAGGTACTGAAGCGAATGGTACAGAGTCCCTGCCTTCCAGGCTAGTGACATCTTGTGGCCCCTGACCAGAAGTACACGCACCTCGATAAACTCTCTTAAGATTTTACAACCAGAGTGACAGCAGCATCATGGCTGTCCGAGTCATTCCTTTTTTTCTCCCCTTCAAGTCACAACTAACGGGACACCCATCACTGAACAAAAGCACCTCAGCCCAGCACTATCAGGACAGTGGAGATCCAGCTGTCTGCGCATCTGCAGGTGGGTGGGCAGGACCTCGGAGGGCAACGTGGAGCCGGGGGAGTTGTGGAGGCACCAGAGGCGGTGGCACCCTCGCTGGCAGAGCACGTGGAAAGTGAAAGGAGGCGAGCGGAGGTCCTCCCGGCCGTGCAGGTGCAGCTGGAGGCTCCCACCGCCCCTCAGGAGCACCTGCCATTTCTGAGGAGAGATTTCTGTGACCAGGAGGAGGAGCAGGAAGGACAGAGCAGAAAGAGAAAGTGCAAGGAAAGTACTTCCTAACGTAAACTGGTACAACCACTGCGGAAAACAGTATGGACGTTCCTCAGCAAACTAAATCTAGAACTAGCACAGGATCCAGCGATCCGCTCCTGGGTACATATCCAGATAAAAAGACACATTCAAAAGACACATGCCCCATGTTCCCTGCAGCACTATTCACAACAGTCAAGACATGGACACATCCTAAATGTCCATCAACAGATGAATGGATTAAGAAGACGTAGTTCATATACACAATGGAATACTACTCAGCCATAAAAAAGAGTGAAATAATGCCATTTGCAGCAACGTGGATGCAACTAGAGGTTGTGATACTAAGTGAGGTCAGAAAGAGAAGGACAAATACCATATGATATCACTTATATGTGGAATCTAAAATACAGCACAAGTGATCCCATCCGCAAAACAGAAACAATCACAGACATGGAGAACAGACTTGTGGTTGCCAAGGGGGGTGGGGAGGGAGTGGGATGGATGTGGAGTTTGGGGTTTGTAGATGCAAACTGTTACAATTAGCCCTTTTTAGGGCCACACATGCAGCATATGGAAGTTCCAGACTAGGGGATGAATGAGAATTGCAGCTGCTGGCCTATGCCAAGGCCACAGTCACGCAGGATCCAAGCTGCATCTGTGACCTACACCACAGCTCATGGCAATGCCAGATATTTAACCCACTGAATGAGGCCAGGGATTGAACCTGCATACTAGCCCATGTTCGTTAACTGCTGAGCCACAACAGGAACTCCTGCAGAGTGTTACATTTGGAATGGATAAGCAATGGGGTCCGACTGTACAACACAGGAAACTATGTCCAGTCTCTTGAGTTAGACCATGATGGAAAACAGTATGAAAAAAATGTACATATGTACACGACTGAGTCACTTTGCTGTACAAAGGAAATTGAAGGAACACTGTAAATCAACTATACTTTAATAAAAAAAACTTTTTTTTTTAAAAAGAAAGCATTTCCTGCTGTCTGCCCCAGCATTCTGACAAGAGATCTGCTCATGGACCTCTGGGACCACCCCAACTCAAGGATCCCCCTTACTGGGCTGTGAGCACATCTAAAGCTCCAAGTGCTAAAGCACATACCTCCCTCAGCACCCCCCTTCTTTTTCTTCTGCCAACTTTTTCTATGCATGTGCACCCACTTGGCAGAAAGTCAGCTCCGCTAAGAGAAACTGAAAACTTGTGCCAGAGCACTATCTCGTGGAAAACGAAAGAAAGGTTTCCAATTGCCAATCTACCGAACTATTAGAATCAACGTAAGAGAGCCCTTGGAGGCGATGTCAGCACCACGGTGGTGTGAGGGGCCCTCTCTGTCTCTCCCCTTCAACTCCTACCAGCAGAACATCCGTAACTCAGCAAGGACTCCTCTGCTTAACATCTGGATGCTGGAGCGTTCCACACATCTGTACACCTAAAAGTGGGTGGACTGGAACGCACAGAGGTGAAACCACGAGAACGTGGAGGTTGGTGCCCACGACCCTGGACACAGCAGAGGTAGCTGCCATCCCAACCCTCAGGTGGTAATGCCGGTGACAGTGGTGACATCAGCAGTACAAGGCACCAGTGGGACCCGCACACACACACCCAGGCACAAGTGACAAGAAGGGCACTGGGTGACACTTCTGGCAGAAACTGAGGTGGGTGAAAAATACCTATTCTCAAATAGAGCCACAGGCGACTCAGGTTAAGACAAACCCAAAATATGCGCTATAGCACCACCTACTGGAAAAGAAGAGCCTCTAATCACGAATCTGTTGAACTATTAGAACCAAATTTTTAAAAAAGCTTTACCTTAAATGAAAGGCATTTTCTACTTCAAATGCACCAGTAGAGAGCCAGTTTATCAAGCACCCCAAAACCACAGTAACCCTGTATGAGAAAAAGAAAATAACAATTCTCCAGAAACAAACTTACAGTCATGGAACAGTATGGTCTAACTGATGTGAGCTCAGAATGAAAAAAAAACGATGCACAGAAGAACTACTGTATCGTAGAGATGGAAACTCTCAAAAAAGAACTAGAGAGAAATTATGGCGCTGGATAATGCAATAAATGAAGAATGCATCAGAAAACACTGGAAATTGGGCCACTACGTGGAAGAGAGAATTAACAAGCTTTGGTGCAATGGGATCAGCAGCGTCTCTGCAGGGCTGGGATGCAGGTTCCATCCCGGCTTGGCACAGTGGGTTAAGGATCTGTCATTGCTGTAGCTGTAGCCGAGGTTGCAACCGTGGCTCAGATCCGATCCTTGGCCCGGGAACTCCACAGGCCTCCAGGCGGACAAAAAAGAAAAGAATAATGAAAGATAAAAACTGAGTATTCGGAGTTCCTGTTGTGGCTCAGTGGTTAACAAATCCAACTAGGAGCCATGAGGTTGCGGGTTCGATCTCTGGCATCGCTCAGTGACTTAAGGATCCAGCGTTGCCCTGAGCTGTGGTGTAGGTTGCAGACGTGGCTTGGATCCCGCATTGCTGTGGCTGTGGTGTAGGCCAGTGGCTACAGCTCCGATTGGATCCCTAGCCTGGGAACCTCCATATGCCATGGGTGCAGCCCTTGAAAAGACAAAAAAACAAAAACAAAAACAACAACAACAAAAAACTGGGTATTCACCCAAGAATCTAGCACAGTTATCTTTATGACATGAATTAGATGTAAAAGCTTTCCCAGACGAAAAAAGCTGACAGAATGCAATACTAGATCTGCCTTGTAAGAAATATTGAAAAGAGCTCTTCTATCGGAAACAGAAAGGCAAAAGTACACAAAACTTGGAGTAAGGTGATAAGCAGACACATCAGAGAATTGCAACTCTATATCAGGACAGGTTGTCAAATAATTATAGCATAAAAGCTAAAAAGGCAAAAGCAAGACAAATGACTACAGCTCCTTCAACTTGGCAACAAGCGCACAACACAAAAAGATAATTTAAGATGACGAAAAGATAAACAAATGAAGATATGATGCTATCATCAGAAAAAGGATGATTTTATCTGTGGGGTATTTTATACAAATCTCGTGGTAACCACAACACCTAAATTTAGAGCAGAGACATGGAACACAGAAAAAAAAAGGAAACTACGAAAATTATCGAAGACAAGCACTAAACTAAAATGGTGGCAGAAGCCCATGTAAGAAGAAACAATGGAGACAGAGAGTAACCAGAAAACAAAAGATGAAGTCACAGGGTTCAGTCCTTCTCTGTCGATAATTACTAGATAGAAATGAATTAAATTCGCCCATCAAAAGACACAGAGTGGCTGGAAGGACTACAAATAAATAAGACCCAACTATATGCTTCTGGCGACTCATCTCTGAGTTTTAAAGAAAAACAGTAGCTCAAATTAAGGAATGGTGAATTCCTGTCGTGGCTCAGAGGAAATGAATCTGACTAGCATCCATGAGGACACAGGTTTGATCCCTGGCCTCAATCAATGGGTTAAGGATCCAGTTGCCGTGAACCGTGGTGTAGGTTGCAGACACGGCTCGGATCCTGTGTTGCTGTGGCTGTGGTGCAGGCCGGCAGCTACAGCTCCGATTCAACCCCTAGATTGGGAACCTCCATATGCTGCAAGTGTGGCCCTAAAAAGATGCAAAAAAATATATAAGGAATGGATGATGATACTCCAAGCAAATGTCAGCCAGAAGATAGTGGGTGCAGCCACACGCATATCACACAAAACAAACTTTAGGCCAAAAGCGGTAACAAACGATAACAATAATTGGCACAACACTGTAAATCAACTGCACTTTAATAAAAAAATTTTTTTTCAAAGATAATAATGGACATCATATAATGACAAAGGGGACAATTCATCAAGAAGATGTAACAGGAGCTCCCTGGTGGCTCAGCAGGTTAAGGATCTGGCATTGTCACTATAGAGGCTTGGGTTGCTGCTGTGATGCAGGCTCGATCCCTGGCCTGGGAACTTCCACATGCCGTGGGTGAGGTCAAAAAAAAAAAAAAATAGTGAAGGACTCTAACACCCCACCTACACCAACGGACAGGTTAAGCAGACAGAAAATCAACAAGGAAACCACAGCCTTAAATAAAATGTCAGAACAGATGGATTTGATAGATTTGTACAGAACATTTCACCCAAAGGCAGCAGAATATACATTCTTCTTAAAGGCACATGGAACTTTCTCAAGACCAGACCATATGTTGGGCACAAGGAAGTCTCAATACATTTAAGACTGAAATCATATCATACGTCTTTTCTGACCACAGTAGTATGAAACTGGAATCAAGAGCAAGAAGAAAGCTAGAAAAATCACAAATATATGGAGATTGAATAAAGTGCTACTGAACAACTACTGGGTCGGTAAAGAAGTCAAAGACGAAAATTTAAAATACGTGAAGACAAATGAAAATGAAAACATGACATATAAAAATCTATGGGACACAGCAAAAGCTAAACTTCTAAAACTGAAGTTTATGACAATGCAGGAATACAAGAAACAAGAAAAATCTCAAAAAAGGTCTAATTTTACATCTAAAGTAATTAGAAAAACAAACATGAAGTCCAAAATCAGTAGAAGGAAGGAAATAATAAAGATCAGAGTGGGAATCAATGAAATAGAAATGAAAAAGACAACAGACAAGACCAATGAAACTAAGAGCTGGTTCTCTGAAAAGAGGAGTTCCTGTTGTGGCTCAGTGGGTTAGGAACCCAACATAGCCTCCATGAGTATAGGGTTTCAATCCCGGGCCTTGCTCAGTGGGTTAAGGATCTGGCGTTGCCACAAGGTGCAACACAGGTTGCAGATGCTGCTCAGATCCAGTGTTGCTGTGGCTGTGGTGTAGGCTAGCAGCCGCAGCTCTGATTCAACACCTAGCCTGGGAACCTCCATAGGCTGTGGTGCAGCCGTAAAATGAAGGAAAAAAAAAAGGGCTGACAAATCCTCAGCTGGACTCCAAGAACAAAAAGAAATAAGGCTCAGATAAATAAAATCAGAAGTGCAAGAGGAGAAATTACCATGGATACCACAGACATGCAAAGGATTTTAAGAGACTATTATAAAAAAACTACACCAACGAACTGGACAACTGCAAGAAATGAATAAGTTCTTAGACTAATACAACCTTCCAAGACTAAATCAGGAAGAAAGAGAAGATCTGAACAGACCGATCCCTGGGACAGAGACTGAAGGAGTAGATACAAAAGTTCGCAAAGGACAAAGGTCCAGGAACAGAATGCTTCACCGGCAAATGCTACCCAACATTCAAAGAAGACTGAATACCTATTCTTCTCAAACGCTTCCAAAACAGTAAAGAGGAGGGAAGCCTTTCCAACTCATCTTACAAGGGCAGCGATTTTACCCTGTTATCGAAACCAGATTGAGGACTAAAAGCAAAGAAAAATCACCAATATCCCCAATGACTACAGATGCAAAAATTCTCAACAAAACGGTAGCAAAGGGAATTCAAGAACACATTAAAAGAACATACGCTGGCCAAATACTCTCCGACATAAATGACAGCGACATCTTCTCAGATCCACCTCGTAGAGAAATGACAATAAAAAGAAAAATAAACAAATGGGACTTAATTAAACTTAGTAAGTTTACGCACAGCAAAGGAAACCGAAAAAAAAAAAAAAACCGAAAAGACAACCCACAGAATGGGAGAAAATATTTGCAAATGAATCGACTGACAAGGGATTAATCTACAAAATTTACAAACACCTCCTACAGCTCAATACCAAAAAAAAACCACCCCATCAAAAAATGGGCAGATGATCTAAACAGACAATTCTCTAAAGAAGACATACAGATGGCCAAAAAATACTGAAAAGATATGTTCAACATCACTAATTATTAGAGAAATGCAAATCAAAACCACTATGAGGTACCACCTTACAACAGCCAGAATGGCCATCATCAAAAAGTCTACAAACAGTAAGTGCTGGAGAGGGTGTGGAGAAAAAGGATCCCTATTACACTGCTGGTGGGAATGCAAATTGGTGCAACCACTGTGGAAAACAGTATGGAGATTCCTCAGAAAATGAAAAATAGAATTACCATTTGATCCAGCAATCCCACTCCTGGGCATCTATCCAGAGAAATCCATGACTCAAAAAGACACATGTACTCCAATGTTCACTGCAGCACTCTATGCAACAGCCAGGTCATGGAAACAATCTAAATGACCATCCACAGAGGAGTAGATAGGGAAGATATGGTACATAGGCACAATGGAATATTACTCAGCCATTAAAAGTAACAAAATAACAGCATTTATAGCAAGATGGATGGACCTAGAAATTACCATGCGAAGTGAAACCAGTCAGACAATGAGACACCAACATCAAATGCTATCACTTACATGTGAAATCTAAAAAAAGGATACAATGAACTTCTTTGCAGAACAGCTACTGACTCACAGACTTTGGAAAACTTACGGTTTCTAAATGAGACAAGTTGGGGGGTGGGGGATGCACTGAGGGTTTGGGATGGAAATGCTATAAAACTTGGTTGTGATGATTTTTGTACACCTTTAATTGTAAAAAATTCATTAAGTAATTAAAAAATTAAAAATTAAAAATAAATAAAAAATAAAAGAACATATACCATGACCAAGTGGGATTTGTCCTTGGGATGCAAGGATGGTTCAACATACACAAATCTATAAATGGAATACGTCACATCAATAAAATGAAAAAAATCACATGATCATCTCAGCAGATGCAGTAAAAAACATTTGATAAGTACATCCTTTCGTGATAAAAAAAAAAACCCTTAACAGATTGGGTACAGACGGAACAGACCTCGACATGATAAAGGACAGATACAACAAACCCATAACTAACATTATCCTGCCCGGAGAAAAACTGTTTCCTCAGATTGGGAGTAAGATAAGGAGACCCACTCTCACCTATCCTATTCCCTCAGTACTGGAAGTTTAGCTAGAGCAATCAGGCAAGAGAAAAATAAAAGGGGTCCAAATCAGAAAAGAAGAAGTAAAACTGTCACCATTTGCTGATGATATATATGATCTTACATGTAGTAAACGCAGCCGTTCTCTTGTCGCACAGTGGGTTAAGAGTCCGGCGCTGTCATGGCAGTGGCTTGGGTTGCTGCTGTGGAATCAGTTCGGTCTCTGGCCTGGGAACTTCCACATGCCACAGGTATGGCAAGAAAAGAAAAGAAGAAAGAAAGAAAGAGAGGGAGGGAGGGAGGAGAGAGAGAAAGAGAGAGAGAGAGAGAGAGAGAGAGAGAGAGAGAAAGAAAGGAAGGAAGAAAGAAAGGGAGGGAGGAAGGAGAGAGAGAGAAAGAAAGGAAAGAAAGAAAGAAAGAAAGAAAGGAAGGAAGGAAGGAAGGAAACCTGAAAGGGTCAATTGAAAAACCATTGGAAATAACAATTTCAGTAATGTGGCAGAATACAATATCAATATACAAAAATCAGCTGCATTCCTTTACACTAATGATGAAGCATCTAAAAAAGAAATAAACAATCCCACTCACAATTCCATCCAAAACAATAAAATATCTAGGAATAAATTTAATCAAGGAAGTGAAAAAATTGTACAAGAAGACACAAACAGGTGGAAATCCACCCGTGTTCATCCACCAGAAGAATTAACACTGTTAAAATGTCCAAACTACCCAAAGCTATCTATAGATTCAACACAAGCCCCACAAAACTACCAAAGGCACTCTTCACAGAAATAGAAGAAACAATCCTAAGATTTGTGGGAAACCGCAGAAGAACCTGAGTAGCCAAAGCCATGCTGAGAAAAAAAGAATTAAGCCAGAGGTATCCTGCTTCTTGATTTCAAACTATACTACAAAGCAATGGTAACAAAAACAGTATGGGAAAGGCACATATAGATCAATGAAACAGAACAGAGGGCTCAGAATTAAATTCCAGCATGTGTGGTCAACTAAATTCAACAAGGGAGCCAAGAACACCCAATGGGGAAAAGACAGTCTCTTCAACAAAGGGTGCTGGAAAAACTGGAGAACCACACGTAGAACAGCAACATTCCTATCTCAACTCACAAAAATCAACTCACAAAAATCAGTCAAAGACTTAAATGTAAGACTCGATACTGTAAGATTCCTAGTGTAGAAAATGTAGGGACGAAGTCATTGCTACTGATTTTGGTGATGACTTTTTGGACGTGACACCAAAAATACAAACAGCAAAAACAAAAGTCAACAAATGGGGACTACATCAAAAAGTTCAGCCAAAGAAACAATTAACAAAATGAAAAGACAACCTGAGGAATGGGAGAACATTTTTGCAAGCCGTATATCATATAAGGGGTTAATATCCAAAAAATACAAAGAACTCATAGAACTAAACGACAAAAAAGCAAAAAATTTAATTTGAAAATGGGCAGAACTGAGCAGACATTTTTCCCAAGAGCACATCCACATGGCCAACAGGCACATGAAAAGATGCTCAACATCACTCATTATTAGGGAAACGTGAAGTGCAAACCACCAGGACCTAGTTCAAAAGACACACCTGTCAGGAAGGCTATCCTTTCAAAGAGACAACAGGTGCTGGTGAGACTGTGGTGAAAAGGGTTGGTGGGAATCTAAATTGGCCCAATCACTATGGAAAACAATACGGAGGTTCCCACCAAAGTAAAAATAGTTCTACCATATATGATCCAGGAAATCCACTCCTGGGTACAGACCCAAGGTAATGAAAACAGGAATCTGAGACGTTATATGCCCTCACGTGTTTATCACAGCATTACTTACAGTAGCCAAGATATGGAAACAACCCAAACTGATTGACAACAGATGGAAGGATAAAAGAGCTGTGGTGTATATACAGAACGGAATATTATTCAGCCATGAAAAGGACATCCTGCCATTTGCGACAACATGGGTGGACGGTGAACACATTATGCAAAGGGAGATAAATCAGAGAGAGAATGCAAATACTCTTAAGGTGTCACATATGTGGAATCTAAAAAACTCAAACCTGCAGAAAAGAGGGAGTAAAACTGTGGTTACCAGGAGCTGGGGGTTAAGGCTGATGGTGTTTAAAGGTGCAGATTTATTAGGAAATAGTTATGTGAGCCATAGAGATCTAATGCACGGTATAACGAATACAGACAGCAATACCGTAGTATAATTCTGTAAAATGATAAATCTCGCCACAAAAGCATATTACCATATATAAATGTATCAAATAATAGCTATTACGCCTTACATTTACACAATGTTACACGTGAAACTGATTCAGTTTAAAAAATGACAAGGCAGAGTGAGCATTCCTAACAGGTCCTATTTTAAGGCTTTAAAAAGTACTAAGCTCGTCACACCAACAGCAAGCTCTGGAGCGAAAAAAGAACCCCTTGCGTATTTAGGGCGTTCTCTTGGATGCCACACCCAAAGCACCCGAAAGCAAAGAACCCCCTCTCCTCTCCTCCCGGCAAGACAGAGGTAGTCGGGGAGCGAAGCGCAGGTCTCCCGGCCCGACCCGGGCCCCCGACCCCCAGCGCCGCGACCCACGTAGCTAGCCCCGCAGGCGCCCACCCTGCCTGCTCGCCCCTCGGTGCCCAGGCCAGCCGGAGGTAACCGGGTGCAGCTAGACGGCGCGGGCGGCCGCTTCCCACCGCGGGGCTCGGGAGCATCCTCTCCCCGCCCCCGCCCCGGGAACGCCGGCTCATCCGGCGACTCTGCTCGTCGCCGGGGAACTCGCGGCCAATGCTTACCGGCTGGGGATACAGCTCTTCTTCCCCGTGACGCGAGGAGTGTGGGGTTCGTACCTCCAGGGAACCCCACTCTCCGGCGTGCTGTAGAAAAAACCGCGGACCAGCTGGCGCCAGCGGGACACGCACCTCCGCAGCGGCTGAGCGCACGAGTTACCCCAGGCGCACGCTGCGCGCGCGCTCCCGCCCGGCCGGCGGAGGGACGCGTCGCGCGCGCTCCCGAACCGATGTGCCCGGCCAGACCCCCACGGGCCTCTGGGAATTGTAGTGCCCGGGGCCTGGCCGACTCATTGCGCATCCCCGTTGGGAATTACTAGGATTAAAAACCACTTCGTTTTACAGCTTTTGAGAGCCATCCTTGGCCTACATCAAGTCCAGACCCCTATTGTTTATTGAGTGCCTACTGTGTGCCGAACACCTTGCTAGGATCGGTGGAGGGTGGGTGAGTTTGTGCCCCAGCCCTCTTCCTCACGCTAGCTTAAGCAGAAAGGTGAATTTGTAAAGAGGAATGTAACGAACAAAAATTACGAATTACAGGAGTTCGTGGCTCAGTGGTTAGCGAATCCGACTAAGAACCATGAGGTTGTGGGTTCGATCCCTGGCCTCGCTCAGTGGGTTAAGGATCCGGCGTTGCCGTGAGCTGTGGTGTAGGTTGCAGACGCGGCTCGGATCCCGAGCATTGCTGTGGCTGTGGCGAAGGCCGGCGGCTACAGCTCCTGTTAGACCCCTAGCCTGGGAACCTCCACATGCCGCGGGTGCGGCTCTACATAAAAGGCAAAAAGGCAAAAAAAAAAAAAAAAACGAATTACAGTGCCGTTGGAGGTCACAGAAGGGCCAGAGTCAGAGCTTCCTGGAAGATGTGGGATCTCAATCAGGCTTTGAAACCTGTAATGATGGAGATTAAGTGAAAACGGCAAAAACCTGAGGATGTAGATGGCCGGGAATAAAGAGAATTTGATGTGCCCATCTCCAAGGTTTCCGTGGGAGAGCAGTGAGCAGGGCTTAGGGGGAAGGGGACGCTTTCCGAAAGGTACTGCATTTTGCGTTTCTCTCCAATCGAGACTTCTAAGTACAGGCACAGAGCTCTATCTTCAGGTTTAAGCAAAAGGCAATATAACAGGGTTTGCTTGTGTCCAGTTTCTAGACCTAATGGCTCATGCGTAGGTAAGTCTCCTGTAACAGAAAGACGGTGTCACGTGAGAAGCCTTGGGTCCCCGTCTGCCCTGTTCTCCTGGCAGGGGCTTCTCGTGGAGGGTGCGGGTGACAGACACCTGCTCTCACCCTCCCGCTGCTCGACTCCAGGAAGGAGGCTGGCCCCCCTACAAGCCCAGGAGAGAGCCACGGTGTCTGCTCTGTTCCCGTCTTTCTCCAGGTCTCCTCCCCAACTACACCGGAGATGAGACACCCCTCCGCCCGGCCCCTCCCCTCTTCTGCTTCCTCCCTCGTCCCCACCCCTAGGAAGACCCCGTGTCATTCTGACGCACGCCCCCCTCACCTGTCACCAGTAGGAGCAGGGCATCGCTGGGCTGCGACGCTTGGTCGGGGTGGCCTTTCCTGTGGTATTCACAGGTGTACTCGCCAGCGTCACTGCTCCTCACGCCGGTCAGGTGGAACTCAGCCCGGCCCTCCGAGGCGTCAGGTGGCTGCAAGAGCGCCAGGACCTCGCCCCCCTTCCTGAGAGCAAAGCTGACGTCCTTGGCGGGAGCCCAGCACTGCAGGGTCACGTTCTGCAGGGCAGGGACCACCGAGCTGGGCCAGGCACGGAGGGACGGCTTGGGGAGGGGCCCTGGAAGGAGGCAGGGCTCAGGCCTGGAGGTGACCGCTCACCTGCCCTCAGGAAGCCCAGGCAGGGGGGAGAGGGAAGTGGGGCCTGGGGAGTGAAGGATCGGGGTGGGGGGTTATAAAGAA
>PVHT020000439.1:373824-400081 GCA_004024745.2 Catagonus wagneri | reverse complement strand
TGGTTAACGAATCCGACTAGGAACCATGAGGTTGCGGGTTCGATCCCTGCCCTTGCTCAGTGGGTTAACGATCCGGCGTTGCCGTGAGCTGTGGTGTAGGTTGCAGACGCGGCTCGGATCCTGCGTTGCTGTGGCTGCGGTGCAGGCCAGTGGCCACAGCTCCGATTAGACCCCTAGCCTGGGAACCTCCACATGCCACCGGCCATAAACCCGCGGCCATAAAATGACAAAAAGGCAAAAAAAAAAAAAAAAAAAAAAAAGAATTCAGTGAAGGAGTCATTGTTAGTGGGGTTTTTGTGGTTGTTGTTGTTCGTTTGTTTTGCCTTTGTCTGTATCCATGGCATGCAAAAGTTACTAGGCCAGGGATCAAACCTGCACCACAGCAGTGACCCAAGCCACCACAGGGACAATACCAGATCCTTCACTGCTGTGACACAAAGGATTTCCTATTAGTGAATATTTTTCAATGACTGGGATGTGAGGTGTTCTCTAAGGTCTATGTGTACAAAAGGAGTAAGATCATGGTTCATGCACTTAAAAATAAATTCAGTCTAGATAAGGCAAAAAGACAAATAAATAAATAAATAAATAAATAAATTCAGTCTGGGCTTACACTAGAAGTTCCTAGGCCAGGGATCAGACCTGAGTCATAGCAGCAACCCAGGCCACTGCAGTGACAATGCCAGATCCTTATATCTGCTAAGCCACCAGGGGACTTCTAAATAATTTTTAAAACAAAGAAATTGGAGGAGTTCCCACTGTGGCTCAGTGGTTAACGAATCTGACTAGGAACCATGAGGTTGCAGGTTCGATCCCTGGCCTCTCTCAGTGGGTTAAGGATCCGGCGTTGCCGTGAGCTGTGGTGAAGGTTGCAGATGTGGCTCGGATTCTGTGTTGCTGTGGCTGTGGCGCAGGCCGGTGGCTACAGCTCAGATTAGACCCCTAGCTTGGGAAACTCCATATGCCGCGAGTGCGGCCCTAGAAAAGGCAAAAAGACAAAAAAAAACAAGAAAGAAAAAAGAAATTGGAAATGAAGACATAAAAGAGGTGAGCAAATAGAAAGATTAGCAAGATGATAAACTTACCTTCTACAAATAAGTAATTACATGGAACATCAATGGGCCCCCAAATTAAAAGATCTAATGAATGTTTTGAAAAGACCTAAATAAATAAATGCTGGGTTTTTTTCAAGAGAAAAAGACTTTAAGTATATGCACAGATGAGTTGAAAGTAAACAAACAAACAAACAAACAAAATGGGGGTTCCCATTGTGGTTCAGTGGTTATGAACCCGACTAGAATCCATGAAGATTTGGGTTCGATCCCTGGTCTTGCTCAGGAGGTTAAGGATCCGGCATTACTGTGAGAGGCAGTGGAGGCTGCAGATGTGGCTAGGATCCTGCGTTGCTGTGGCCGTGGTGTAGGCCGGCAGCTATAGCTTCAATTCGACCCCTAGCCTGAGAACCTCCATATGCCACGGGTGTGGCCCTAAAAAGCAAAACAAACAAACAAAACCCCCAAAATATATCACGTAAACACCAGCAAAAGAAAGGTGGTGTGGCTATATTAACATCACATAGGCATTCCTGTCCTGGCTTAGCGGGAAATGAATCTGACTAGGAAACACTAGGATGCGAGCTGGATCCCCAGCCTCACTCCGGCATTGCCCTGAGCTTGTGGTGTAGGTCGCAGACTCAGCTCGGATCTAGCATTGCTGTGACTGTGGCATAGGCTGTCAACTGCAGTTCCGATTAGGCCCCTAGCCTGGAAACTTCCATATGCCTTGGGTGTGGCACTTAAAAAAAAAAAAAAAAGAGGGGAAAAAAAAAAAAGAATCTGACCACAGTGGCTCCAGTCACTGTGAAGGTGTGGGTTCCACCCCCCTGACCTGAAGTGGTAGGTTAAGGAATCTGGCATTGCCGCAGCTGCAGCACAGGCAGAGGTTGCACCTGTGGCTCAGATTCAGTTCCTGGCCTGGGAACTTTCACATGTTGCAGGTGCAGCCATAAAATTAAAAAAAAAAACACACATAAAAATGAAATTTCAGGGTTGCGAGAAGACATGATAATATATACACTAATAAAGGAGCCAAAATATAAAATAAACCATGTAACCAATGAGGACTTACTGTACAGCACAAGGAACTCTAGTCAATCTTCTGTAATGACCTATAAGGAAAACAATCTGAATTTTAAAAAAGGATATATGTATAGATGTGACTGAATCATGGTGCTGTACACCGGAAACGAACACAACACTGTAAATCAACTATATTCCCATAAATTTTTTTTAAATCATGTTGCAGAAGCAATTTATAAGCATGTTGTACGAAAGTATTCATTGGTTGAAACACTCTTTAAATTTTATAGGTTTGTGACAAAGTAAGATAATAGCATAGGGTAGAGACAGATATAAACAGATAAATTAATATACATATTTCCCATGAATTTTCTTATCACCCACAAATATTTCTTTTTCTCTTTTTAAAAATATTTTAACTTTATGGCTGCACCCACAGCATATGGAAGTTCCCCTGGTCCAGGGATTGAACCCAAGCCACAGCTGCAAACCATGCCACAGCTATGGCAATGCGGATCCTTTAACCCACTGCTCGGGACCAGGGATCAAACCTATGCCTCCACAGTGACCTGAGCCCCTGCAGTTGGTTCTCCTTTTTTTTTTTTTTTTCTATTTAGGGCTGCACCTGAGGCATTTGGAGGTTCCCAGGCTAGGGATCCAATCCGAGTTGTAGCTGCTGGCCTACACCACAGCCACAGCAACACAGGATCTGAGCCTCGTCTGTGTTGCTCATGGCAATATGCCAGATCCTTAACCCACTGACCAAGGCCAGGGATCCAGCCTCCGTCTTCATGGATGCTAGTCAGATTTGTCAAACGCTGAGCCATGGCAGGAACTGTTGCAGCTGAATTCTTCATCCACTTTACCACATCAGAAACTCCAACCCCCAAATATTTCTAAAGAAGGTGAGCCTTTTAAAGTGAAGATGCTTTGGAGTTCCCCGGTGGCATCTATATGGAGATAACTCTCATTCAAAAAGATACATGCACCCCAATGTTCACTGCAGCAGTCCTCACAATAGCCAAGGCATGGAAACTACCTAAATGTCCATCGACAAATGAATGGATTAAGAAGACGTGGTACATATACACACTGGAATACTACTCAGCCATGAAAAAGAAGAAAACAGTGCCATCTGCAGCAACATGGATGCAACTAGAGACTCTCATACTAAGTGAAGTAAGTCAGAAAGAGAAAGACAAATATCATGATGTCACTTGTATGTGGAATCTAAAAAAAAAAAAACACAAATTAACTTATTTACCATACAGAAACAGACTAACAGACATAGAAAAGAAATTATGGTTACCAAAGGGTGGTAGGAGGATGGATAAATTAGGAATTTGGGATTAGCAGATACAAAGTACTGTACATAAAATAAACAACAAGGTCCTACTGTATAGATGGAGAACTCTATTCAAAATCTTGGGAGCTCCCGTCATGGCTCAGTGGTTAACGAATCTGACTAGGAACCATGAGGTTGCGGGTTTGATCCCCGGCCTCGCTCAGTGGGTTAAGGATCCGGCGTTGCCGTGAGCTGTGGTGTAGGTTGCATGTGGCTCGGATCCCGCATTGCTGTGGCTGTGGCGAAGGCCGGCAGCTGTAGCTCCTGTTAGACCCCTAGCCTGGGAACCTCCATATGCCGCGGGTGCGGCCCTAGAAAAGGCATAAAGACAAAAGAAAAAAAAAAGTCTTGTAACAACTTATAATGGAAAAGAGTTTGAAAAAGGATATGGAAAAGTTACATACATATATATATACACAAATATATACATATAACTGAATCACTTTGCTGTACATCCGAAACACAACATTTTAAATCAGCTATGCTTCCATTTATTGATTTTATTTTATTCTTGTCTTTTTAGGGCTGCACCCTCGGCATACGGAGGTTCCCAGGCTAGGAGGTGAACTGGAGATGCAGCTGCCAGCCTACACCGCACCGCAGCAGATTCATTTCTGCTGAGCCATAGGAACTCCTATACTTCAATTGAAAAAAAAAAAACAAATGAAGAGTTCCTGTTGTGGCTCAGCGATTAACGAACCCGGCTAGTATCCATGAGGATGAGGGCTGGATCCCTGGCCTCGCTCAGGGGGTTAAGGACCCAGCAATGCCCTGAGCTATGGGCCCCCAGCCTGGGAGCTTCCATAGGCTGTGGGTGTGGCTCTGAAAAGCAAAAAAAAAGAAAAAACAATTTTCAAGGAAAATGTCTTGGGCGAGGCTTCAGATGAGCCTGGAGAGGTCTGGGGTGGGCGGGGCCACACGCACCAGATTAATGAGGAAGATGCTGTGCCGGCTTCTGGTTTCGTGAGGCAGTCCTAAGAAGGCAACTGCACCAGGTGGCGGAGAAGCCAAGTGTCAGGGCAAACCTCCCGCCACACATCCTCCGGACAAGGGGGGCAGGAGGGAGCTGCCATCGGCCAGTGCCGCTTCTCCCTTTGAGACTGACGACAGCATCCTGGTCCAGGCAGGAGGGACGCTATGGTCTCAGCAGTCCTGTCCCTGCTTTGCCTCGGTGAGTCTCCGGGCCTGGGACGGCTGGGTCTGCGGCGTGGAGTCGGGGTTAACGCGGGGAACGTGGCCAGTACAGAAATGGTGGCGTCTGTGGACCGGGGACATCCACCGAGTCCCCTCCCAGAGCTTTGTGCGCTGTGGAAGCCGCATGCCCCGGTTCTGGGCTCGCGCTTAAGGAAAGAGGAAGCAGAGGTGCAGTGACATGTGGCAACAGCCCCTGTTTACTGGGTTGAGAAATGCACAGCAGATGGGACCCCCAGGTCTTGCTGCCTTGACCCCATCTGTTGAACCGGCAAAGAGAAGGGCGGGGTCTACACGGTGCGAAGAGCTGCGAGTTTCCTTACAAACCAGAAATGCAGAAAAGACCTGTTGTTACCGATTGCCAAGCTCACACTGCACGCTGCACTGAGACAGGCTGTTAGGGCAGGAAACAGTGACTTTATTCAGAAAGCCAGCACACCGAGATCGGGACAAGTGTCCCAAAGAACCATCTCGCTGGGGTCTGGCTGCTAGTTTCTTTTATAGAACAAAGAGGGAGGACAGGAGGAGGTCAAGTTTAAAAAGCAGTAAGTTGTTGCAGATATTTCCTGTTTCCACCCAGAATTCTGGAGGGAATGTGTTTGTTTCTGCTTTCCTGCAGCCTTTCACATGGGCCTGGTCGGGATGTTTCCTGGGAGCTAAACAAAGGTGTTTGGGCTCAGGGCTCAGACACGGGAGGCAGGAGTCCTGGAGAAGGGGCATTATGTATACTTTCAGCTACAGGCAACACCCTTTTAATGATTAACTTGTAACAAAAGCATCAGAATTCAAAGGTGAAGGAGTTCCAAGGTGGCTGAGCAGGTAAGGGATCTGGTGTCATCACTTTGTGCCTCTGGTTACTGCTGTAGTGTGGGTTCATCCCCTGGCTTGGGAACTTCTGCATGCTGCAGGTGCAGCCAAAAAAAAAAGAATACAGGGAGTTCCGGTCGTGGCTCAGCAGTTAACGGACCCAACTAGTATCCATGATAATGTGGGTTCGATCCCTGGCCTCGCTCAGTGGGTTAAGGATTCAGCGTTGCTGAGCTGTGCTGCAGGTCGCAGATGCGGCTCGGATCCTGTGTTGCTGTGGCTCTGGTGTAGGCCGGCAGCTACAGCTCCAACTGGACCCCAATTCTGGGGACCTTTATATGCCATGGGTGCGGTCCTAAAAAGACCAAAAAAAAAAAAGAAAGAAAGAAATACAAAGGTTAAAGTAAGAGAAACAGATCCAGTGTTACACTATGGCCAGGACCAATGGCTAAGAAGAAAAATTTATGACTAGCCCTATCCTTAGGCTGATTTTAAGCATCCTCAGTTTGACTGTAAATTAATCAGACAGACCCAGTCCGTAGGAAGGAAGATCTATTATGATCTTGGTCTCAGGGGAGCTCCAGGCTTCGGAACAGCAGCTCCACCCGAGTGGGCGTCCAGTTCCTTCTCTGTGATCGGGGTGGGATTGGCTGGGGGCGCACAACATGCAGGACCTCAGGACCCTTCATCTGCTCCAGTTCCTTCCTTCCTCTCCTGGGGATAGCCCTTCCCCTTGGGGTCATGCTCTTCCCATGCACACATGCGACCGAAAGCCACTGGACCCCAAACCTCCAGCTGAGACAGCCTGGGACCTGGGACCCTTGGCCGCAGTGGCCACAGTGCTGGTGCCTGGACAAGCATCTCCTCAAGCAACAACATACAAGGAAACTCTAAGGGACTGAAAATAACTGCGTGCCCCGTGCAGCCGGGGCAAATCATGGACAAGAAGATTAAAAAAAAAAAAAACCTAAATAAACCCAGTGCCACTTCTGAAGGGCCAAGAGCAACAGCAGGGTACGGCGTGTGACCCCTGCACAGAACACCAGCCAAGCCACCCCTCCGACCAGACCCTTGGACCCACCCCTACTCCCACCTCATGTAAGGAACCAGCTCACACCACCACCACCCCACTTCCAGTTTTTCTTTTTCTTTTCTTTTTTGTCTTTTTAGGGCTGCACTGCGGCATATGGAGGTTCCCAGGCTAGGGGTCAAATCAGAGCTATAGCCGCCAGCTGACGCCACAGCCACAGCAACGCAGGATCTGAGCCATGTCTGCAACCTACACCACAGCTCACGGCAACGCCAGGTCCTTAACCCACTGAGCAAGGCCAGGGATCGAACCCACGACCTCACAGATACTAGTCAGATTCATGTGCACTGAGCCGCGATGGGAACTCCCATATTTCTTACGATAAGGCACAACGTCATAGCAGTTATTGTCATCTTTTCTAGGGAACTGTGGTTTCTAGTGCCTCGCCCTCCTCCCTCTCTAGCATGGAAATTGTACAGCCCTCCGTCCGATGTATGTAAAAGCCATGCTAAGTGTTAAATGTGCGATGTGTGGCTGAGATAAGAGTGAGGCTGGCGGTATGGCAAGTGATAGCTGTCTGCACAGGAAATGCTAAATCATCAAAGTATGGAAACGGCCAATGTGTGCAAAGAGTCTGCCAAATATGCGTACTCCCTAATCAGCAGTTATTTGTTATAATTACTCCCAGTGAACTACGCTTACTGATGTTGCCCACTGCTCCCGACCTCAGGAGTCTACTAATTCTCCAAGGAGGTGCCCCTTTATTCTTGGCATTTTTAAGCTACTCTACATGCCTGTGGGTCGCTTCCGCTTAACGACAAGCGTTTCCATCACAGCCAGTTCTCTGCCTGAGTCAACCGTGGCCCCTTATTAAGAAAGATGAGCTTTCGGAGTTCCCGTTGTGGCTCAGTGGAAACGAATCTGACTAGGAACCATGAGGTTGCGAGTTCGATCCCTGGCCTTTCTCAGTGGGTTAAGGATCCCGCGCTGCCGTGAGCTATGGTGTAGGTTGCAGACGCGGCTTGGATCCTGCGTTGCTGTGGCTGTGGCGAAGGCCGGCAGCTACAGCTCCGATTAGACCCCTAGCCTGGGAACCTCCATATGCCGCAGTTGTGGCTCTACATAAAAGGGCAAAAAGACACACACACACACACAAAAAAAAGAAAGATGAGTTCTCATTGTGGCTCAGTGGTAATGAGCCTGATTAGTATCCATGAGGATGCAGGTTCGATCCCTGGCCTCACTCAGTGGGTTAAGGATCTGGCATTGCTGTGAGCTGTGGTGTAGGTTGCAGACGAGGCTCGGATCCCATGTTGCTGGGGCTCTGGTGTAGGCTGACAGCTGCATCTCCCATTTGACTCCTAGCCTGGGAACTTCCATATGCTGTGGCTGTGGCCCTACAAAGACAAAAAAAAGAAAAAAAAAAGGAAAGAAAAGAAAGATGAGTAAGTCCTAAGGAGCTAGTGAACAGCATGGTGACTCTAGTTAATAACTGATAAAATCACTGAACATGTACCTGTATTCCCCTCTCATTTTTCTGTGACTGTTTTTATGCTTTTGATTAAATAATGCAACACTAATGTACATTCAAATGGGGAGAATCTGGACTGAATTTAATTGAAATATAATTGACTTACAATGTTGTATTAGTCCCAGGTGTCCGACAGAGTGACTTGATATATAGCTACACCCATGGCATACAGAAGTTTCTGCCACAGCAGTAGCCATGCTGGATCCTTAATCCATTGACCTACCAGGGAACTCCTTGATATTTTTATGCATTACAAAATGATAGCAGTCATAAATGTAAGTTCTGAATGACAAACCACGGGACAAAAGTAAAAGATATAAAAAGTAAACCCAGGGAAATACCTGGAAGGAATCGGACAGATCTTTAAAAAATGAGTCACATGGTCTCTGCCTGATTTTAACTCAAAGACAAGCCCATGCTTCATCTCTCATGAGGGTTTCTCTTCCAGGGCTTTGTCTGGGATCTGAAGATGAGATGAAGAATGGTAAGTGGCCTCGCCTCAGACTGTTCTGTGACCCACGTTTTCATGAGCTTTTTCCTTGAATCCTTGGAATTCAAGGAGAGTTGAGGTGGTCACCAAGATGTAGAGTCAGACTAACTCTGAGTTCTTTCCAGAGAAACTTCCCAAACCCCATCTCCGTGCCTTGCCCGGCTCAGAGATTGAACGCCACAGCAACGTGACCTTCCAGTGCCAGTCCGAGGTCCAGAATGCGACCTTCATGCTGGGGAAGTTGCAGGACTCTGGGTACAAGCAAGAGCAGAACACAGTAGGACAGCATGCTGAATTCCTCCTTGTCGATCTGGACCCTGAAGATGCTGGACAGTACTTCTGTGCCTACAGGACGATGGCTTCCCACGAATGGTCAGAAAAGAGTGACCACCTGCAACTGACGGTCACAGGTGAGAAGGGCAGCCTTGGGTTTGCTCTTTGATGCATGTACGCCTTTTTCTGTGATGGGACCTGGCTGGGGAAGCAGGAATCCAGGGAATAACAACACAGAGACGACACTGGAACTGGAAAAGTGGAACGCAGTGTGGGAATGAGGCTCTTCTCGGGGATTCTGAGTGGGTCTCAAAGACGTGGATGTGGGCGAGCATTTTAGAATAGAGGTTGGGAGTTCCCATCGTGGCTCAGTGGCAATGAACCTGACTAATGTCCCTGGCCTCGATCAGTGGGTTAAGGATCCCGCGTTGCCATAAGCTGTGGTGTAGGTCACAGATGTGGCTCGGATCCCGCGTTGCTGTGGCTGCTGAGTAGGCCGGCAGCTGCAGCTCCGATTTGACCTGTAGCCTGGGAACTTCCAGATGCTGTAGGTACAGCCCTAGAAAAACAAAACAACAAAAAAAGAAGTTGGCAAAATACAAAATTCAACCAAGTACATTTTAAAGATCTAATTGGCTTGATCTCATGATTCATGAATCACGAAGCATCTTTTCTAGCAAGTAGAGAGGGCTGCCAAAGGACCATGGCAAAGGAGAGGTTTTTAGACAAGATGAGGAAATCATCAACAAAAATGATTGTTTCACGCTGAGACAACCCGCCTACAGGGGACAGAAAGGGTCCAGGTGGTGGATGACCCCGTGGCCCTCTGGGGAGGCCCTTGTGACTGATGACCTCGTTGGTGCTGACCAGAAAAGTCCTGCCGAATCCCTTAAGACAACATTTCAGGGTGGAGGTGTTGAAGCTTCCTTTAGGTTAGGCATTAAGCCCAGCATGGTCTGGCATAAATGATTCCATTTGGAGCCTGTGGGTTTTCTTTCTAACAAGGAATTAATAGAAAAATTTTGGTACAGTAACGCCAAAGGTGAAGAGAGGATTGTCACTGAAAAGACAGTTTGTTGCAGTTCCCAAGAAGAGGGGACACGTCATGCCATGCAGGGCCACACGGGGAAGCACCAGGCTGAGTCAGGATGCAGGGACGAGGGGAGGGGCGCGGGAAAGAGCTTTTCCTGTGATTCCCGTGGGAGGGAACAGGTTGAGGAGTGGCCCTGGGGGGCAGAGGCTGGCCCTGCTTGTCTGGCACTTGGCCCTGGGGTGATGGGGGCGGAGGGAGAGCACCGCTGAGTGTGAGCGACTCATAAAGAAGGTGGTTGGGAGAGTGGGCTCTGGGTGGGTTGCTTTGCCTTTGAGAGGTGCGCTTGAGGGAAGGTTTCCCCCCACCTCTAGGAATCGGGTAACCCTAAGGGGAGAATCCCTAAAGGATTCAGCAAGGTCCCAAGATGTCAAAGCATTGAATGCAGAATATAAAAGACATGACTAAAACAGAGAGATGGGTGAGAATGTCCCCGGGGCAGTGGAAAATGGAAAACCCTGGTTCTTCTCTTCACCCCCATTGCCTTGTCCTCTTCAGGATCAGTCCTGAAACCTTACCTCTCAGTCAACATAGACCCGAGATGACTCCAGGTCACAGTATGACACTCAAGTGCCTGATTCCTCACAACAGAACAGAATGTGTCATTACTGCTCTGCTGAAAATGGAGATCCCAGAACCATTACAAGTTGAGAAAGTAGGAAAAGACCAAGCCGAGCATAACGCATAACGGTAGCATAAGGTGTCTCTTGTTTTTTTCCTCCCATTTCAACAACTAAAACTTGGCATCCATCTCTGAACAAAACTACCTCCATGCAAGTTGTGGGATTCAGCACCATACACCATCAGACCCAGGTGTACATTGGGTAACAGGCAGACAAACCTCACTACCGGCTGTGGAACCTGAAGAAGAATTGTGACCTGGTTCCAACCCCTCTTGGCCATGGTCTGGGAGAAGATAGACTTGGAAAGTTACCTAGAGACAGCAGAACCTTTGTGGAAGTTTACAAACCAAGACTGAATTACAAGGAAATAGGAAACTGGAACAGACCAATAATCAATAAAGCGAGTTAATCAGTAATCAAAAAACCTCCCAACCAAGAAAAGCCCAGAATGAAATAGTTTCTATGGCAAATTCTACCAAATGCTTAAAGAAGAAATAATACCATTTTTTTCCTCAAACACTTCCAAAAAATTGGAGAGGAAGGAACATTTCCACAATCATTTTTTTTGTCTTTTTTTTTTTTTAGGGCCACACCCGCGGAGGTTCCCAGGCTAGGGGTCTAATTGGAGCTGTTGCTGCCAGCCTACACCAGAGCCACTGCAACACCAGATCCAAGCTGCGTCTGCAGCCTACACCACAGCTCACGGCAAGGTCGGATCCTTAACCTACTGAACGAGGCCAGGGATCGAACCCGCAACCTCCGTGCCTAGTCAGATTCATTTCTACTGCACCATGACGGGAATTCCTCCACAATCATTTTAGTGCCTTTTTTTCTTTCTTTCTTTCTTTTTTTTGCTGCACCCACAGTAAGCAAAAGTTCCTAGGCCAGGAATTGAACCCATGCCACAGCAGTGACAACACTGGATCTTAACCCACTGAGCCACCAGAGAACTCCTCCCACTATCATTTTATAAATCTAGTATTACCCTGATCTCAAAACCAGATAAGGACACTAAAATAAAACTACAAACCAATATCCCTGATGAATATAGATGTAAAGTTAGCAACCAATTTTAACAGTACATTAAAAGGATCACACACTATGATCAAGTGAGATTTATCCCTCAGATGCAAGGATGGTTCATTATATACAAACGTAAGTGTGATACACATATTAATATAATGAAGGATAAAAAAATCATGATCATGTCAATAGAAGCTGAACAAAAATTGACAAAATACAACATCTTCCTCAGAAAAACTCTCAGTAAATTGAATGTAGAAGGAACACATTCCAGCACTAAAAAGGTCCATGTAACAAGCCCTTATCTAAGTTCAATGGTGAAAAGTTGAAAGCTTTTCCTCTAATATCAGAAACAAGATAAGGATGCACACTCTTACCACTTCAATTCAACATAATATTGGAAGTCCTAGCTAGAGCAATCAGGGAAGACAGAAAAATAAAAGGCTCCCAAATTGGATGGAAAAGGTAAAACTGTTTTTATTTGCAGATGATATGATCTTATATGTAGAAAACCCTAACATCTCAATCCCCAAACCATTAGAACTAATCAACAAATTCAGTAAAGTTGTAGACTATAAAAACTGACGTACACGAATCAGTTGTTTCTTTCTACTAACAACAAAATATCTGAAAAATAAAGAATATCTCATTTGTTATAGCATTAAAAACAATAAAATACTTAAGAATAAATACAACAAAGTAGTATCTGTACACTGAAAACTACAGGACTCTGACGAAAAAAAATTGGAGAAGACAATGAAAATGGAAAGCTAGCCCATGTTCATGGATCAGAAGAATATTGTTAAAATGTCCATATTACCCAAAGCTTTACACAGATGTGATGTCAATCTCTATCCAAGTTCCAATGACATTTTTCACAGAAATAGAACAAATAACCCCACATTTGTAGGGAACCACAAAAGACCCCAAATAGCCAAAACCATCCTGAGAAAGAAGAACAAAGCCAGACGCATCACATTTCTTGACTTTCCAAGTATACTACAAGGTTATAGTAATCAAAACAGTATGATACTGGCATAAAAAATAGACACACATACTGAAGGAACAGAACTTGGAGCCCAGAAATACAACCAACTAAATTTGACAGGAAAGCCAAGAACACTCAATGGAGAAAAGACAGTCCCTTCGACAAATGGTGTGGGGAAAACTAGATATCCACAGGCAGAAGAATGAACCTGGACCCCTATCTTGAACCCCTTACAAACATTTAACTCGAAATGGATAAAAGCCTTAAACAGAAGGCCACAAACAATAAAATGCCTCGAAGAAAACATAGGGAAGAAGCTCCTTGACAGTGGCCTTAGCAACAGTTTTTGTTTGTTTGTTTGTTTTTGGCTATGACACCAAATGCACAAGAAGTAAAAGCAGAAACTAAAGAAGTAGGACCTATATCCAACTAAAAAGCTTCTGCACAAGCAAAAGAAACAATCAATAAAATGGAAAGGCAACCTACCAAATGGCAGAAAATATTTGCAAAAGGTCAGTGCTCTTTCCTGGGCTAAGAAAGATGGCGGCATTCATAAGTATTTTGGGGATTAAAACAATATCAAACCCCAGGAGTATCAAGAAGAATAATCCAGTGCTCTGGCCTCAGTTTGGGGACCCAGGGAACACTTGGAGAATGGAAAAGACATTCTCTTCTCTGCTTCCCAAAGAGGGCATAGAGTCATAAACAGAACATGAGGATTTATGTCCCCAAGTTCCCCCTATAAGTATTGTGATTCCTTTTCTTGCATCCTGTTTCCTAGATAACCTAGATGGTGGACGTGGATCTCCCCCAGCAAAAAAAGATAATACGTTTACACATGTTTACCCCAATTATATCCACTTTACGAGGCAGGGGATCCTCTCTGATTAATAGGCACGAGGAGAATATTAATGCCCGTTTTCCCCATCTTACTGAGGGAACTCCTACTTCATTGTGGAGGGAGATGCCCTGTAACTCCTGGGTTCTGCAAACACTGGTGAATAAAAGAGCACAAGGTGCATTGTCCGGCATTTCACATCATGAAAACCTTTGGTGGGGTTCTGTGAAGGGTGAGCTGGTGAGATGGGCTTGGGGACTAAGACCAGGACCTGTGGAGTCCAGGTACTCTGGGAATATGTGTGCCCAAGGGCTGGCTAAAACTTTGAGGTCCTCGGAAAGAGGTGAATATTAAATTGTTTATCTCTGATGGTGCTTTCCCGTGAAGACTTGACTAAGATTCTGTCCTTAGGGATTCTTGAACAAATGAGAGCTTTTCTCAGCTTAAGACTGAAACGGGCTCATCCAGACTTTGATGGATAAACATACCAAGGAGATCAGCACTCTAGATGCTTAATCCTTTTTTTCTTTCAGCAGCTTATCACCTGCCTCTGTCTACTGCAAAGAGCCCAAATGGTTCTAGGTTGTCGGTAGAGTCTGCGCTAATGTAGCTGAAGAGAAAGGGACCCTCTCCTCCAGTTCTGTGCAGAGGCTAATGATGAGTTTCATCACCTACCTTTGCCACAAGGTCAGGCTTTCTTTCTGGTGTCTGTGACTTCACTGATGCCCTGTGTCAAGCTGTATCCCACTGCACAGTCAGATGCCTTTAGCCAATAGCGTAGAGCCCTTTAAAATTAATTTTGGCACTTTGTAAACAGTGATGTGAAATTGACCAGGATATGTGGCCATCTCAGGGGGAACCCAGTTCAGTGGGCGGTGGGCAGTTTTGCAATAATTTACTTCTCATTTCTAACGCATTGGTGTGTGAGAGAGACTGCAGGGTAGTCAAAGGGAGAACTGAAAGCATAAGGCAAGGCTGATTATTTCCCTGCTTCCTGCCCCCTTTTCACACGTCTGTGGAGAGGCGCTGTGCCTACAAATGGCAGTTGTTGGTAAAGGGGTGCCGCAGGCCACACAGACCTCAAGGCATCGCGAACCCTTCCAGCAAGCAGTCTAACGACAAATACATCAAAGCGCTCATGTTGGAAAGGGGAAGAAACCAAGACCAAACATGCCTAAAAATGGCAAATGCCCCCGATTTGGGGGCACATGGTTAGAGGAACGTTGATAGCATCTGTTACAGAGGGAGATGGGAGCGGGTGGATTACTGGGGGAGAAAAAGAATCGTGATCACTGCAATCTCATTATCCCACACAGTGAGTCAGATTCTAGACAGAGTGCTTTTTTTTTTTTTAATGCTTTTGAGGATCATGCCTGCAGCATATGGAAGTTGAATCGAGCGAGGGGTTGAATCGGTGCTACAGCTGCCAGGCTATGTCACAGCCACAGCAGCACCGGATCCTCAACCCACCGAGGCCAGAGATGGAACCCACACCCTCATGGTTCCTGGTCGGATCCGTTTCCATTGTGCCGCAAGGGAAACTCCTAGACGGAGTGCTGCAGAGCCAGCGTTTTCCATCCTCACCTGTCTCTGCAAGCTGGGTCTTCTTACCTCCCTCCCCGCCCCCAGCTCCTCTCCGCCCGAGCTTCTCTGAGCTATAACTGACGACAGGTAAGATATTTAGAGTGTATCCAACACAATGATTTGATCCACGTATACACTGTAGAAGGATTCTCCCCGTAGAGTTAATTAACACATCCCTCACCCACCTCATAGTTTTACCGTGTGTGTGTGTGTGTGTGTGTGTGTGTGTGAAAATGCTTAAGATCTATTTTCTTAGTAACTCCCTATTACACAACAGAGTGTTATCAACTGTGTATGGGCGCTAGATCCTCAGACCCTATTCATCTGAAAGTTTGTATTCTCATTTCCCCCACTTCCCAGCACCTAGCAACCACCATTCTGCTCTCTGTTTCTTTCCTTTTTTTTTTTGGCTTTTGTCATTTTAGGGTCGCACCCGGGGCGTATGGAGATTCCCATGCTAGGGGTCTAATAAGAGCTGTGGAGGTTCTCAGGCTAGAGGTCTAATCGGAGCTGTAGCTGCTGGCCGGTGCCAGAGCCACAGCAAGGCCAGATCCTTAAGCCACTGAGCGAGGCCAGGGATCGAACCCGCAACCTCATGGTTCCTAGTTGGATTCATTAACTGCTATGCCACTATGGGAACTCCTGTTCTCTGTTTCTATGAGCTTATTTTTTAGATTCCACTTATAAGTGGTCCTATGCTGTATCTGTGTTTCTCCATCTGGCTTATTTCACTGACCTTCGAGCCATCTGTGTCGTTGCAAATGACAGGATGGTGTTTTTTCTCTAGGCTGAATAGCATTCCATTGTGTGGTATACACACACACCTATAAAATGTTACATACACACATGTTATATACATGTTATATGTAAATGTTTTATATATATATAAATATTGGATCACTGGGTTGTACATCTAAAACTAATATAATACTGTAAATCAACCCTACTTCAATTTTAAAAAATACCAGGAGTTCCTATCATGGCGCAGTGGAAATGAATCTGACTAGGAACCATGAGGTTGCAGGTTCGATCCCTGGCCTTGCTCAGTGGGTTAAGGATCTGGCATTGCTGTGAGCTGTGGTGTAGGTCACAGACGTGGCTCAGAGCTGGCGTGGCTGTGGCTGTGGTGTAGGCCTGCAGCTGTAGCTCCGAATTGACCCCAAGCCTGGGAACCTCCATATGCCATGGGTATGGCCCTAAAAAGCAAAGAAATAAAAATAAATTAAAAAAAAAAACAAAATGATGAATAAATCTTAGGGCATGCTAAAAATAATTTATATCTATATTTATAATATACACATATAATAAATATGTATACGTTATACATATTTATTATATGTGTATATTATATACGTATATACATATTTATATATATTATACACACATATTATATAGATGTATATTTAGTATATATATTTATTATATATGTACAGGATATTTATATATTATATATTTATATATACAAGAATTTATACATATTTATTATATATTTATAATATATATTATATTTATATTTTTTATTTATATATATATAAATTCTTTTTTTAGAATGTCCTAAGATTTACTCATCATTTTGAGGTATTTTTAAAACTGAAGTAGAGTTGATATATAGTATTATATTAGTTTCAGGTATATAACACAGTGATTCATTATTTTTTCTTCATTATAAAACGATCACCCCAATAAGTTTAGTAACCACCTGTCACATTCAAAGTTACTGCATTACTGTTGATGATATTCCCTGCATGTACATTACATTCCCCTTGACATAGTTATTTCACGACTGGAACTTTGTACCTCTTAAATCTTTTCACCTATTTCATCCATTACCCCAACCCCTCCCCTGCGGCGACCACAAGTTTACTTTGCTCCTGTATCTACGACTGTTTTCATTTTGTTCCGTTTGTTTGTTTTGTTTTTCAGCTTCCACATATAAGAAAAATCATATGGTTTCTGCGTTTGTCTGACTTATTCCACTATGGATAATACCCTCCAGGTCCATTCACATTGTTGCAAAGGCAATTTTTCATTCTTTTTTTCCTTGTGTGTGTATCCACGTACACACACATATATGTAATATATATGTCACAGCTTCTTTATCTATTCATCATCTATCGATGGAACACTTAGGTTGCTTCCATGTCTTGAGCAAATGATTCTTGGACTTTGATTCATCTGTTGTTGGACTTGTTATCACTTCTGGAGCATTACAATTAGTTTGGGTGACTGTGCTTCTCATCAGACTTTGAGTTCCCAGGAGCAGGTTCACAACATCCCTTTTCTTGAATGTCCATACCCAGTGGTCAGCACAGAGCTACCCTGACCTTGTGGCAGACTGGCCTCCAAGGTTGGACATACCAGAGTCCAAAGCCCATCCTATCCACGTGAACTGAGTCTTGGTTTACACATGCATAAAGTGGGGGCAGTAGACCTGTCTTGCGTGCTCATGGTCAAGACGAGAAAGAACACATGTGAGTGTAGAGTGAATGATAAATACAATTGCTGGCGATGAAACCTTTACTGGGTATTTCCCAGCTGCAGGGCGCCGGGCTGGCGCTCTTGGTCCATGCTGACCCACTCAGTCTCCCCAACCATCCAGGAGAGGAGATTAGCCACAACAAAGGCGCCGGGAGATGAAAGCAAACTCGCTAAAGCAACTGGACGTTCCAGCTCTGCAACGGCAGTTCCAAGGTTCGAGGCCAGGTGTCTGGCTCCTTGTTACCTGCTGTAAACACTCTCAGTGTGTTCCAGGGGCCGGTCTGACTCTGTGCTCCCGCTCTTCCCTCCCCAGACACCAAAGTCATCTTTGTCACCACCTTCAGCTGCCTCTCCCTCCTTCTCCTCTTCCTTGCCATCTTCTTCATCTACAGATGCACTCCGTATGGTGAGTTCGGGGAAGCACGGGTTCAAAACTCCCAGGAAGGGGAGAAAAGCGAAGGAGTCTCTCAGGAGATAAATTGCTTCCTGTATTTTTTTTTTTTTGTAGGTTCATCACAAGAAGAATCCACCCAGAGGTAGGTACATTCAACAGATCTCCTGCCCGTTTCCCACTCCCACCCCATCCTTCAGAGCCCATTCTCGAAATAGTACCTCCCACGCCCAATCCACCTCTCTCAGTCCTGTCCTCACCCCTAAGTCTTCAGATCTGACACTTTAATGTGTTTGTCTCTCTCAGAACCATCCATTCCAGACTCCCCAAGCAGGAGGCTGCAAGTAAGTGGTGGGGAAGAAAGCACAAAGGATCTCTGCATAGAAAGACTAAAATCTGACTCTTGCAACCTGGGAACTGATTTTTCCCCCCTTTCACTCACATGCAGGTTTATGCAAGCTGGAAAGGATATCTGAATCGGTGAGTTGTCCCCTTTGGAACAGCCCGAGAGCTCACTTAGCTGCACCCACCTCCTGGCTTAGCCCATAGGATGGTTATAGAGAGGAGGCCAATTAACATGGAGTTTAAAACACATGCTTTGATGGAACTCACAAAACCAGAGAGTAGAATGGCGGCAGCCATTCTGAGGGGTGACGGCGTTGGGGATATGGCATTTAAGGGAACAAACCTACAACCCGGAGATGGATAAATCCCACAGATCTAAAGCAGAGAACGGGGCTTAAAAGGCAGCAATACTGTATCATACACTTCACAGTTGCCACGCGACTAGATCATAATTGTTCTCACCATGAAAAAAAAGACATGATAATCAAGTGACGGGCTAGAGGTGTTGGCAAGATGGTAGCCGCACTGCAATATACCAGTGTATCAAATCGACACGTGTACACCTTAAACCTGCACAATGTCATATGTCAATTACATCTCAAACAAACAGAAAAAAAAAAAAACCCACATATGCTCTGAATTCCAGAATAGCTGGGTTCCAGCTCCCAATGTCTGCTGGTTGTCACCTGTGTGGTCTGAGACAAACCAGGAAATCCCCATGGTTTTGGACCTCTCATCTCCTCCCAGATCTACTGGGAATCAAAATCCCCAATTAAAAGGCTTGTGAGAGGGAGTTCCCATCGTGGCTCAATGGTTAATGAATCCGACTAGGAACCAGAAGGTTGCGGGTTCAATCCCTGGCCTCGCTCAGTGGGTTAAGGATCTGGCGTTGCCGTGAGCTATGGTGTAGGCCTGCAGACGCAGCTCAGATCCCGTGTTGCTGTGGCGTAGGCCGGTGGCTACAGCTCCGATTAGACCCCTAGCCTGGGAACCTCCATATGCCGCAGGTGCGGCCCTAAAATGACGAAAGACAAAAAAGAAGGCTTGTGAGAGTCCAGTGATGTCATAAAGAGGTATATCGGAGTTTCTGACAAAATTTATCTTTTTTTTTTTTTTTTTTTGGTTTTTAGGGCTGTACCCACAGTATATGGAAGTTCCCAGGCTAGGGGTCAAACTGGAGCTGTAGCCGCCGGCCTACCCCACAGCCACAGCAATGTGGGATCTGAGCCATGTCTGCGACCTACACCACAGCTCACAGCAGCACTGGATCCTCGGCTCACTGAGTGAGGCCAGAGATCGAACCTGAGTCCTCATGGATCATAGTCGGGTTTGTTAACCGCTGAGCCACAAAGGGAACTCCCTTTTTTTTTTTTTGACAAAATTTAAATGTCAGATGAATGGCATGAAAGCATCAGTTAACAAATATGAACAATTTACACCTATCCATTTTTCCTACTTAAAAAAACCTGCTCATTTGTGACTTAACACTAATAAGCTGTTCCTGGAAGAAAAATAGCAGATAAGATTGATACATTTTTCCATAGGATATGGAGGTTCAGTGGTTCAGTCTTGAGGCCAAAGAAAGTAAACAGCACTGGAAAGAGACTTGGGTGACTCAGTGTTGTATTTATAAAAAATATTTAAGCACATTACATTCATAAACACACACACACACACACACAGACATATATACATGCACAATTTGTCACAAATTAAGCACCAGTGAAAAAATACAGGCTATTTTAAATGTCGACTTAATGGCCTTGATGAGCAAATGGTGGATAGCAATATTACAATAATGTACCATTATGACGTGCTATCTCCACCCTGTGGAATACTATGCAGCCATGAAAGGGAAGAAGGTACTGATACATGTGGTCAGTGAGTGTGCTTTGAAATGGTTTGCTAAGTGAAAAAAGCCAGATGCAAAAAAGTGTATATGGAACTGTTTCATTTATATAAAATCTCCAGAAATAGGCAAATTATAGTTGCCTATGGCTGCGGAGAGTGTAGGGGGGAAGACAGAGCAGAGAAAGAGCAAGACTTAACTGCAAACAAGCACAAGAGAAATGTGTGTGTGTGTGAGGAGGTGGGTAATGGATGTTCTAAAAGTGTATTGTCGTGATGACCTCATCATTCTGCAAATCCACAAAAAGTCACAGAACTATACGCTTCTACTAGCGTAGTTCTATGGTTACACATTCCAACTCGATAAAATCGTCCAAAGAATATAATTTAACTTGTAGGTATTCATATAGGAGGGTGGTTCTTATTCTCAGAACCATACACTTGCCCTGATTTTTATAAGCGCCAGTTATCGCTGATGGATAGTCTCGCCTTATTGCCATGAGAGCCAAAAGTCCTGTCCTTCCTGAAGCCCAGCCACTCTAGAAGGGCCCATCCAGCACAGCCTCGCGGTGAGGGAAAGAGTCCACAGCTACTGTCTGATACAGCAGCCGCAGCCACATGTGCCTCCTGCGCATTTAAAATGCCATCTGGTGAGACTGAGGACCTCAATTTTTTTTTTTTTTTTTTTTTTGCAAGCAAGCAAAGTCTTTATTACAGGAAAGCAAACAGCTCCCAGGGCTGCCGGGAGCGGGGAGAAGAGCCCACTCTCCCTCTTGTCCTATAGGGGCTTTTATCCCTTAAAGATGGGGGTGGGTACCAACGCGGGGTCCAGAAAGATGTGGTTTCCTCCCACTGGCCTCGTGCAGGTACCTCTATCAGTCCTTGGAGGACCTCAGGCTTTCATTTAAATTCACTTGCATGTGGCTCGTGGCTGCCTTATTGGTCGGCTCAGCTCTGAATGCCCATCTCTTTGCCCTAAAGAACGAAGAGCCCCCGGGAGTGACCTTTGCCCAGCTAAACACCAACACACTGCCAGAGGCACCTTCTGTCCCCGCCGAGGACCCCCCAGAATCTCCTGACTATGCAACGCTGAAGGTGTAGGGACCAGAATCCTGGGAAGGAGGATATGGATTAAGATGACTGGACAGACGGAAACTCAGGGGACTCTGTGTCTTTGGCTCAGAAGCCAGTCTCATAAAATAGAGGTTTTCCCTTCTCACTTCCCCTCCTCTCGAAAGTTCCTGGGTGGATTTCCATGACATCTGGAATGTGATCTTGGCATGGTTTGACTCGACACATGGACTAAGAAGACATACGGTATATATGGCCTGGTGGGACTCATGATAGTGGCTTGGGGAGTTCGGCGCAGCGCCATGTAAACAGAAAACGGTTCCCCTGAAGAAAGCCTTCGTGAGCGCTGTCTGGTGAATCCTCCCACAGACACACTGATTTCAAAAAGGAACAGAAAATGCAAGCCGTGAAGACAGATACTCAACTGTGAATTAACAAAAATCATCCCTCGGGAGCAGGCACCAAGGGAAGCAGCTCAAAGCATTTGGTTCATGGAGTTCTGCGGCGGAGTGGGTTAAGGATTGCACACTGTCACTGCAACGGGTTGGGTAGCTGCTGGGGCGCAGGTTCAAGTCCCGGCCCAGGAACTTCCACATGCTGCAAGTGCAGCCAAAAAAAAAAAAAAAAGGTATTTGGTTCATGACTCTTTCAAGCTGTGCTGGGCGGCGCTCTAGTCTGAGGACCAGTTTCCTCTCTGACATAAATGAGTTTTCTTCCTGCCATCATACTTCTCTTTATTTCTTTCCTTCCTTCCTTCCTCTCTTTTCTCTTCCTCCTCCTTCCCCTTCCTTCTTTTATTGAAATAGGTGATTTACAGTGTTGTATTAATTTCTGCTGTACAGCAGAGATTCAGTTATACATACATACATATGTGTGTGTGTGTGTGTGTGTGTGTGTATATGTACAGTCTTTTATTTTTAACTTTTTTGTCTTTTTGCCAGTTCTAGGGCACACTCTTTTTTAAAAAAATATTCTTTGCCATTACAGTTCATCGCAGGACTTTGAATATAGTTGTCTGTGCTATACAGTATTCTTATTAAAATCAAAGGATGTCATAAACTTACAGAATCAATGTGGATTTTGTCACTTGGTGCCCAAAACTTAAGTGACTCGTGTTAATAAAGCATTGTAAAGATTTTTTTGAGTGTGGACTTTTGTGTGTGTATGACAGTGGCCCTAAATGACTATTCATGTGTCAACACAAATATATGAGCTTTGCTTCCAAAGTTATGTTATTCCATTAGGTCTGAATGTCATTTGAAAATATATAAATGAATGAAAGTATAAAGATTTGGAAGGTACATATAAATTTTCTTTATTTTTTTTCTTTTTGCTTTTTAGGGCTGCACCTGCAGCCTATAGAAGTTCCCAGGCTAGGGGTCGAATCAGAGCTGCGGCTGCCGGCCTGCACCACAGCCACAGCAATGCCAGATCTGAGCCACATCTGCAATCTACAACACAGCCACAGCAACACGAGATCCCCAACCCACTGGGCGAGGCCAGGGATTGAACCTGGATCCTCATGGATACTAGCCAGATTTGTTTCTACTGAGGAACTCCCTGGAATGTATATATAAATATTCTTGACTCAGTAGCATACACTGGATAATTTTTTTCTAAGTTTTTCATTATGAAATAATTCTATCATAAAGAAAACACTCCATACTGGAAGTAGAAATATGCACATGACCTATTTTCAAAACATTAACATTTTGCCGTTTTTACTTCTCCCACTCGCAATTTTCCTTCCTCTCTTCCTAAGAGATCAGTATTACCCAAAAGTAGTGTATATTATACCAATGCATTTTTTCATACTTTACTCCACAGGCATCTATTAATAGTCAACATATGTTACTATTTTATGTGTTGTTATAACATATATACGTATATATGGGCTCCTATTCTATATTAGACTTCTGTCACTTTTTTTTTTTTTGTCTTTTTGCCTTTTCTAGGCCCGTGCCTATGGCATGTGGAGGTTCCCAGGCTAGGGGTCTAACAGGAGCTGTAGCCGCCGGCCTTCGCCACAGCCACAGCAACACAGATCCGAGCCACATCTGCAACCTACACCACAGCTCACAGCAACATCGGATCCTTAACCCACTGAGCAAGGCCAGGGATCGAACCCGCAACCTCATGGTTCCTAGTCGGATTCGTTAACCACTGAGCCATGACGGGAACTCCCACTTCTGTCACTTTTTATTGCCCTCAATATTATGCTTTTGAAATTCATTCAGGTGATTTTTGTGGGCCTGGCTCTTCGTTCACCGTACAGGATTCAGTTGTCAACCATCCCATGGAACATTGTTCAGCCACCAAAAAACCCCACTCTTACCCGCCAACCACCTGGATGAACCGAGGAAACATTATGCTATGTGAAAGGAGCCAGACACAAAAAACTGCCTATTGTAGGACTCCACTTATATGAAATATCCAGAATGGACAAAGTCTTAGAGACAGAAAGCAGAGTAATGGTTGCTGGAGGGAGTGGGGAGGGGGGGTGAGGAGTGACTGCTAATGTGTATCAGGTTTCGGTTTTATTTTTGTTTTTTTTTTTTTGATCTTTTGTCTTTTTAGGGCTGCACCCGAGGCATATGGAGGTTCCCAGGCTAGGGGTCAAATCAAAGTTGCAGCCACCACCGGTCTATACTGCAGCCCACAGCAACAGGGGATCTAAGCCATGTCCTTAACCTACATCACAGCTCATGGCAACGCTGGATCGTTAACACACTGAGCGAGGCCAGGGATCGAACCTGTGTCCGCATGGATTCTAGTCGGGTTCGTTAACCGCTGAGCCACAACGGGAACTCCTGGCCTGGGTGTCTCCCGGGGGTGACGACCATGTCATGGAAGTAGATAGCGGTGAGGTTTGCAGTCTTGTGAACAGACTAAAGACACTGAATTGTACACTTCAGAAGCATATTTATGGTGTGTGAATTACAGTTCAATGAAAAAGCAAAACGAGAAGCTGGCTGTATGCACACAGCACGGTTTCTCTCTGTTCTTCCCTGCTCTGCTGGGTGTCTGGCTTGTTTCCAGGGCTGCGCTGTCAGCAAAATGCTGCCATAAACACCTCTGGACCTGCCTTCTTGCTCGCGTACGCGATCTCTCGAGGGTTTATATTTGGAAGCCAAATCCGTCTTCTATGATGTCCACAACTTTCACCCCACTAAAGACGCAAAGCGCTAACTAAGGTGGTTTCATCTATTTCCACTTCCACCAGGGACGTGTGAGTTTCCCGTGCCCTGCCTTGCCAGGTGCCCTGGGTCCTTGCCAGTTCACAGATGTATTCAGCTTTCCATTTTTGCTGATAAAAAATGTGGGAACTCATGACCTGTGTTAAGCTGCTTCTATCAGGGTATCGCGTTGTCCCTTTAATTTGTGTTTTCCTGATTATGAATGAGGATTATTGACCATTGGGGATTTCCTTCCTTCCTTCTTTCTTTTCTTTCTTTCTTCTTTCTTTCTTTTTCTTTTCTTCCTTCCTTCCTTCTTCTTTCTTTCTCTTTCTTTCTTCCTTCCTTTTTCTTTCTTTTCTTCCTTCCTTCCTTTCCTTCCTTCCTTCCCTGCCTCCTTTACAACTCAGTACCAATTTATTAAACAGTTGGACTTGAGCGTCTGCACTGGTGATTTCGACTTCGACCCCTGGTTCAATAACTGATGGACGTGATCTGCTTAACAATATCAGAAGGGCTGTGTGGATCAATGAGTCACTTGTGGATTTGCATCTGAAAGTGAACACAAGTCTTAGTACTTTCAACACAGGGTGGGGTTTTCCTGTAGCTATTCTCAGCATCTTGGTAAGCATCTGAATCCTTTCATTTTGAGATTCTTCTCCTTTGCACCTCTGATCAGGTCAGCACACCCCTTCTCCAGACACTTCACGGTGCAGCTGGTGACGGTGATTCTAATCCGGGGAGTTGTGACCTCTGGCCCCACTGGAGTCTTCTGGTATCTTTAAAAGCTGTGGCTGCAACGCGGCTTCCTGACCGACTGGGAGCAGGAGCAGACGGCCCGCGGCTCCGCTACAGCGCGGACTGCATTTTCCTCAAAGTCCACTGGGGGTTTCTTACCTGCGGCCTGATGGTCTCTAGCCATTGTTCGCTTTTTTACCGAATTGTTTCCTTACTGATTTAAAGGGCATAATTAAATAGTAGGTACACTTTTCCTTTGTAAGCCATATGTTGCAAATATCTCCTATAAATCTGTGACTCAGGGAGTTCCCATCGTGGCTCAGTGGTTAACGACCCCGACTAGCATCCAGGAGGACACAGGTTCAATCCCTGGCCTTGCTCAATGGGTTAAGGATCCAGTGTTGGAGTTACCATCGTGGCGCAGTGGAAACAAATCCAACTAGGAACCATGAGGTTGCGGGTTCGATCCCTGGCCTCACCGTGAGCTGTGGTGTAGGTCACAGATACGTCTCCGATCCTGTGTTGCTATGGCTGTGGTGAAGGCCGGCAGCTGTAGCTCTGATTGGACCCCTATCCTGGGAACCTCCATATGCCGCGGGTGCTGCCCTAAGAAGACAAAAAGACCAAAAAAATCTGTGACTCATATTAATTCTTCTTTGTATCTTTTAATATTAGCTACTCTAAGTAATTCATCTTTCTATTTTGAGAATTTCTTTGTGTCTTGAAGCGTCACAAGAGAAACGTGATCCCCCCAAGACGCTCTTAGAAATTTAAAGTTTGAAAAGTTTCGTTTTTGATATTTAATCCATCTGAAGTTAATTTTTATCAAGGAAGGAGGGTAAAGATGTAATTTTTCCATCTGGATCATCAATTGCCCCGGCACCCCTTATGGAAAGGCTTGTTCTTTCTCACTGGAGCTGAGCCTTCAATTTGATGAAACAGGATAATGTCTGCTCCGCCCACACCGCCCTGCATTGCTGGCGCGGCTCAGACACTCGGATGGTAGTGACAAAAGGGAAGACCTACCCTGAAAAGTCTTAGAAACAAGAAGAAAAGAAGGGGGGAGGGAAGAAGGGCGGAGGGAAGGAAGGAAGGAAGAAACTGAATCATGTAACCAAACTAAGAAAAAAAAAAAGCAGCTGGAGATGTCCTCAGACAACCACACCCACATACTCAAATGCCATTTTTTTCTTTGCGTCTCTTGTCTATTTCTATTTCTGGGATATCATTATTATTCAGACCAGCTGTTCCTATGAGTCTGGGGCTGGTAGTGACAAGTCTAGGCTCACAGCCTCCCAGACTATCAGTCAAAGAGGTAA
>PVHT020000439.1:341478-363543 GCA_004024745.2 Catagonus wagneri | reverse complement strand
TCTCCCCACAATTCTGCCATCCTTTTCCGGGTCCTGCGGGCCCCCGTCCTTTAAGGCCTCCTGTTTGGCCCCTGTCTGTTCCCAGTGCTTGCAAGGTTTAGCTCCGATAGGTGGAAGCTGGTTTTGGGTGTGGTTTGCATTTAGATCGGGTGGAAAGAGACGGCGCCCACTCCCACCAGGAAGTAGTTCCGCAAGAGAGAGACCTCCGCCCCAATTCCCAAGGAGTACCCAGAGCATGAAGTCTCTGGGGTGGGGGGGAGCAGTTGTTGGGGACCATTGGCTGAAACCGCCCACCTCGGCCAGGGACAGTACCAGCCGCCTGCAGGAGCTGACTCACAACAGGAGGCCCTGACAAGGAACAGGTGCCGGCCTGGAGCCCAACCAGGAGCATTTAGGAGGGGCCCATAGGAGGCAGGGAAAAAAACCAACCTCCCAGGATCCTTGGCGCTGGAATCCATCTTGGCCGAGAGATGTGTGGCCCACCAAGAAGGACCCTGGGCCGAGCAAGACGACTGGGCAGGGACGACCCGGAAACGAAGCCCATTCCCCTGAAACTGCAGACTGCGAGCTACGTGGCAGAGCGGTTCTCCTGGGTCCCCTCATCCTGCTGTTCCCCGGCCAGGGCGCCCCTTCCCAATGAAGTCTTGCTTTGTCAGCAGGTGTGTCTCCTCCAACGATTCATGTCTGAGCCTTAGGGGCCCTGGAAGGGGTCCCCCTTCCTGCAACAACAAGAAGGAAAGTCTGAGAAACTGTGGTGATCACGAGGGGACACGCGGAATAAAAGTAATATAGCCTATGGCACAAATGAACCTTTCCGGAGTTCCCGTCGTGGCTCAGTGGTTAATGAATCCGACTAGGAACCATGAGGTTGCGGGTTCAATCCCTGGCCTCGCTCAGTGGGTTAAGGATCCGGCGTTGCCATGAGCTGTGGTGTAGGTCGCAGACACGGCTCGGATCTGGCGTTGCTGTGGCGAAGGCCGGCAGCTGTAGCTCCGATTAGACCCCCAGCCTGGGAACCTCCATATGCTGCGGGTGTGGCCCTAAAAAGCAAAAAAGAAAAATAAAAAGAGAGAGAAAGAGGAATGGATAAGCAGAAAGTGGTACATACTTACATATTAGTCAGTCCAGACTGCTATTACTTGACTTAAACAGCAGAGACAGATTTTCCCCTAGTTCTGGAGGCTAGAAATTCAAGATCTAGGTGCTGGTAGGGTTGGTTTCTGATGAGAGCAATCTTCCCGGTTTGCAGATAATTGCCATCTTTCTTTCTTCCTTTATTTTCTTTCTTTCTTTCCTTCTTTCTCTCTCTCTCTTTCCTTCCTTCTTTCCTTCCTTCTTTCTTTCCTTCCTTCCTTCCTTCCTTCCTTCCCTTTCTTTCTTCCGCTATGGCCACTCCCACAGTGTATGGAAGTTCCTGGCCCAGGGATTGAACCCGAGCCACAGCTGCCACATGGAACCTCCATGGAAGTTGTGGCCACACTGGATCCTTTAACCCCCATCTGCCGGGCCAGGGACTGAACCTGCGCCTCCGCGGCGACCCCAGCAGCTGCAGTCGGATTCTTCACCCACTGCTCCTCATCGGGAACTCTCAGATGCCCGCCCTCTGTGTCCTCACGTGGCCTTTTCTCTGTGTGAACAGAGGGCAGTGGGGGGCGGGGAGGGAGATACGGCTCTGGCTTCTCATAAGGACACCGTTCCTATGGGATGAGGGTCTGTCCTTCTGACCTCATTGCATCTTAATTTCCTCCTTAAAGGCCCTGTCTCCAAATACAGTCACATCAGAGGCTGGGGCTCCAACATATGAATTCGGGGGTGATATCATTCAGTCCATAAACTGCACAGTGAACTGTCATTCAGCCTGAAAAAGGAAGGCAATTTTGGCACAGGCTGCGACAGCGATGAACCTCGAGGACGTTACGCTCACCGAAACAGGCCAGTCCAAGAAAGTCAAGTCATATGGGATTTCACGTATCAGAAGTACCCAGAGTGGTGAAATTCGTACAGACAAGAGCTGCCAGGGGCCAGAGGGAGAGGGGAGCAGCGATTATTGTTTGGCAGTTACAGAGTTTCAGTTTGGGAAGATGGAAAAATTTCTAGAGATGGACAACAACGTGAATGGACTTCAGGTCACTGAAATGTACCCTTAAAATGATTAACATGGTAAAAAAAAAATCGAACTCATACCAATGAACCACAAATTTTTAGGCACGGCAGCGAACGGAGTAAGACAGAGAAGTTGGGAGTTTCCTGGTGGTCTAGTGGTTAAGACTCGATGCTTTCACCACTGTGGCAGGGTTCAGTCTCTGGTCTGGGAACTGAGATCCCACATCAAGCCACTGCACTCATGGCCAAAAGATTTTTTTTTTTTTTGTCTTCTTAGGGCCGCACCCACGGCATATGGAGGTTCCCGGGCTAGGGGTCGAATCAGAGCTGTAGCTTCCAGGCTACACCACAGCCACAGCAACATGGGATCCGAGCTGCATCTGCGACCTACACCACAGCTCACGGCAACGCCGGATCCTTAACCCGCTGAGGGCCAGGGATCGAACCTGCGTCCTCATGGATGCTAGTCAGATTCATTTTCGCTGAGCCATGACGGGAACCCCCTGTCAGTGGTTTCTTTCTTTCCTTCTTTCTTTCTCCCTTCCTTCCTTCCTTCGCTTTTCTTTCTTTCTTCCATTGTCTGATTTTTTTTTTAAGTGATGAAGTTATGGGCACCCTGGTGACGTGAATATTGAAAACTGCAAAACGAATCTGCAGGAGAGCAAAACTTCTAATCAAATGAGGTGGTCAGTCAGGACCCCTTCAACGACCACCTTTCGTCGCACTTTACAGGAACTGAACCTGTAGGGGTTAGGCCCTGGCGGGGCATCGGGACACAGAATCCTGGTGCAGACTTCCTATCCTGTTTTTTTCTTTTGGCTGTGCCCATGGCATGTGGATGTTGCCAGGCCAGGGACTGAACCTGGGCCACAGCAGCGACCCAAGCTGCTGCAGTGACGACACGAGATCCTTAACTAGTTGGGTCACAGAAGGACTCCCAGACTTTCTGTCTTAAGCGAGCCCCGCCCATCTCTGGGACTATTTCATCTATCCAGTCATTTGATCAATATTTATTGAGCATCTATGGTGTGCCAGGCATTTGGGGGGAAGAAGACAAAACCCCTACCTTTGTGAAGCTTATAATCTACTTGGACAAGGAGGCAAAAACAAGTAAATAATATATATTTTCTGTGGTTTTGGCCACCCCAAGGCACAAGGAGTTCCAGGGCTGGGGATCAGATTCCAGCTGCTGTTGTGACCTAAGCCATAGCTGCGGTAACACCAGATCCTTAACCTACAGTGCCGGGCTAGGGATCGAACCCGTGTCCCAGCGCTCCCAAAAGGCTGCCGATCCCATTACACCACAGCGGGAACTCCAACAAGTAAAGAACATGTACGGACTGTGATGAGGGTTATGCTAGACAGAAACGGGAATGCAAGTCAGCGTAATTTGGGAGGGGCAGGTCTTACCTTTAGGAAGTGAGTCGAGGAGGGCTTGGAAGGCAGTGTGTTCAAGCTGAGAGTTAAAGGCTGTGAAGTGTCCAGCCAGGTGAAATAAGAAGGAGATGACATTTCAGGCAGAGGTCACAGCCAGTGCAAAGGCCCTGGGGCTGGAGGGAGCTTGGCGTGTTCCGGTTCTAAAAAGGGACACTCAGGAGTTCCTGTTGTGGCTCAATGGGTTGAGAACCAGACCGGTATCCATGAGGACGCAGGTTCGATCCCTGGCCTCGCTCAGTGGCTTAAGGATCCGGCGATGCTGTGAGCTGTGGTGCAGGTCGGCAGCTATAGCTCTGATTTGACCCCTAGCCTGGGAGTCTCCATATGTCTCGGGTGTGGCCCCTAAAGAGACAAAACAAAAACAAAAACAAAAAAAACGGGAAAGAGAAAAAAAGAAAAAGAGACACTCAGCTAGAGCGGCTGGAGCAGAGCAGGCCGCTCAGAACTCAGAGCTGGAGCAGAGGCCAGGCCGTGCAGCACTTTGCAAGCCATGCTAAGAAATTTGAATTTTTATCTAAGTGGGAAAAGAAGTGCAGTGTGAAAACGACCTTTGTGACAGAGGTAAGGCAGTCTGCACATTCCTAAGCCCTTCTTGTCTGGTGGCTTTTCGTATCTCACAGTTCAGGGTTTCTCCTTGCACGGGGAAAGTGAGTGAACAGGCAGGTGGATGTTTTCACAGCTGACGTTGTCGGGTTCTGCTGAGTCCTCCCCTTCTTCCCAGAGACTGAGCAACATCGGGGGTGGCTGCGGACGGGGGGGCTGAGCCCGAGCCCCTGTAATTTCTCACCCATATCACCCAGCCTTTCACCACAGCCCCCAATGACCCCCTGTAAGAGAGCAGCAGGGGTCAGAGCAGGGGACGGGAGACGTGACAACAAAAGAGGAGAGGAGAGTGACGTGGCCCTGAGCCAAGGAAGGCCAGAAGCTTCCAGAAAAACTGAAAAGGGCAAGGAATGAGTTCCCCCCGGAGCCTTCGGAAAGGAACAGAGCCCGGCCAGCACTGTGATTTTAGCCCAGGGAGACCCACTTTGGACTTCTGCCCTCCAGAACTGTAAGACGATAAACCTGGGTTGCTTTAAGTCACCAAGCACGTGCCTATTTGTTACAGCGGCAACAGGAAACATACACTATTCAACTGAAATACAAAACACCCTCCAGTGTTTCTTTTTTTTCTTTTTTTTTGTCTTTTTGTTTATTTAGGGCCACACCTGCAGCATATGGAGGTTCCCAGGCTAGGGTTCGAATCAGAGTTGTAGCCACCGGCCTACACCCCAGCCACAGTAACTCGAGATCTGAGCCACATCCGTGACCTACACCACAGCTCACGGCAACACCAGACCCTTAACGCACTGAGCGAGGCCAGGGATCGAACCCGGGTCCTCACGGATCCTAGTCGGGTCCATTAACTACTGAGCCACGAAAGGGAACTCTGCCTCCAGTAATTCTGACTCTCCCTTCTGTGCCTCTTTCCCGATCCTTTTCTGACCTTGCCTCTTCTCATCTTCCTAATCTTCCACTTTCCAGCTTCTACGATAGAGAAATACAAAGGAGACGCGTTGTGAGCAGGGGGTCGAGCGAACCACCCTCCAGGTTCTGCTGAAGAAGACGCTGAGGATCTTCGGGAGCACCTTTCTGAGTAAGGGAGCGGTGCCATGAGGAACTACGGTCCAACAGGATATAAAGAAATAGGAGTTCCCGTCGTGGCTCAGTGGTTAACGAATCCGACTAGGAATCATGAGGCGGCGGGATCGATCCCTGGCCTCACTTAGTGGGTTAAGGATCTGGCGTTGCCGTGAGCTGTGGTGTAGGTTGCATACGCGGCTCGGATCCCGCATGGCTGTGGCTGTGGCGAAGGCCAGCGGCTGTAGCTCGGATTAGACCCCTAGCCTGGGAACCTCCACATGCCGCGGGTGCGGCCCTAAAAGGACCCAAAAAAAAAGCAAGAAAGAAATAGGCTATCTGTGGGGGCAGAGGGATAATCGGCGAGGATGGGATTAACACACAGCCACTACTAACCAAGACCTGCCTGTGGCACAGCAAGGTCAACTCAACGTTTTGTCATAACCTATGCGGGGAAAAAAAAAGACTGGATCTCTGTATGTGCATAACAGATTCGCCTTGCTGTAAACCTGAAGCTAATACAACACTGTTCATTAACTACGCCCCAATAACATTTAAAAAAAAGGAAAGAAAAGAAATGGGATATTCACTGGCGCTTCTGGTGCCGTCTTGGGGCTCCTCCACAGAGACGCAGAGTCTGGAGAGGGAGGCTGGATGGAAATTTGGCACCTGGGGGGGCGGATAGAGTGGCTCTCAAAACGCCTACCTTTTTCCAGCTGCAAAAGGGAACTGATGAGGTATGTGGTCTGCCCAGCTACAGAGCCCTAGAAATGACCAGAGCCCCCCAGTCCACCTCTGCCCCTTCAAGTGCCTCTTTTTCTGAAATGAGACATCTCGTGCGTCTTCTCTCCTCTTGATCCTCTCTCCTCCTCTAACAAGACACACGGCTATCAAGAGGTGAGTGTGGCATATTATAGAGTCTTCTCAGAAGCATCTTCTGCGCCTGGAGCCATGGACTTTGATCCCTTACCATGCTCCGCATTGGCAGGTAATCCCATCAGCTAGGATGAGCTCAGCTGCAAGAAACTGATGACCTCATGCTGGCTTAGGCAAGAAAGATAATTAATTGTCTTGCCCAACAGGGAGGTTTTGTGCAAACGCTCAAGCATACTGCAGAGGACCAAGCTCTTTCTGTTTTACCACTCTGACATCTTGCATGTTTGGCCTGTTGCCTCAGATCACATCATGGCTGCAGCAGCTCTGAGCATCATGTCCCAGCACAAACACGCTCATGTGTAAAAGAGCATCCCCCTTGCCTTCTTTCAGGGACCAATCTCCAAATCAGAATCCCAGCTGGTGTCTTTTTTATTTCATAGGGGCCGTACTGTCCTTTGCCTCTCCCTAGACTTTATTTGTATTGTGGTAAAACACTCCTAATATAAGATTCACCACTTTAGCCATTTAAAGAGCTACAAGTCAGGAGTTCCCATGTGGCTCATCAGGTTAAAGACCTGGCACTGTCACTGCAGTGGCTTGGTTTGCTGCTGTGGTGCAGGTTCAATCCCTTGCCTGGGTACTTCCATGTGCTGTGGGCATGGCCAACGAAACAAAACAAAACAAAATAAAACGAACTAGAAGCCAGTGGCACTAAGTCCATTCACAGTGTTGCACGACTGTCATCACTGTCTAGTCCCAGACATTTTTCATCACCCCGAAAAGAAACCCCACACCCATTAAGCCAGCACTCCCCATTCCCCTCTTCCCTCAGCCTCTGGCAACCACTCCTCTGCTTTTTTGTCTCTATGGATTTATCTATTCTGCATACTTCACATAAATGGAGCCATATGATATGTGCCCTGTTGTATCTGCTTCTTTCACCAAGCATCATGTGTTTGAAGATCACGTGGTACTGTGTGTGTGAGTACTTCATTCCTTTTTTACGGCTGAATGGTATTCCATTCTGTGGATATAAGACAGGCCGGGACCAGGGATCTGGGACCCTCGCTGCAGCCCTTGCACCTGGACAAACATCTCCTCCAGCAACAAAATACAGAGAAACTACATGGGACTGAAAGTACCTGGGCATGCACAGCTGGGACAAATTATGGGCAAAGACACACACACACACACACACACACACACACACACACACACACACATACACACACACACAAACCCTAAAAAAACCACAACTGCCATTTCTGAAGAGCCAAGAGCAAAAGCAGGGTGATATGGATACTCTCCCTCGCACACAATACCACAAAAAAGGGGTGGGCAAGCCACCTAAGGCGCCCCTCTGGCCCCACCCCTGGACCCGCCCCTAGCTTCACCCCATATAAGGAACCAGCTCACCCCACCTCACGTGTTTCTGCTCTTCTGGGCCTTGGCTGAATTTCATGCCTAGTCTCTTATCGGTTTCTATGGATACAGGAAGGTCAAGAACCCTGGCTGGTAACAGGTAGACCATGTTTTGTTGATCCATTCATTGGCTTTTGGGTGTTTGGGTTGTTTCCGCTATTGTGAATAGTGCTGCTAGGACCACCCCTGGACTCTGACTGGAGCTGCGATGACTGGCTTGGCCGAATCATTCTCCCACTGAGGCCGGACGCTTTTCCTCCTGGACACATCAGGGCTTATCAGCAAGAGGAAGGAAGAGCTGTGGCGCATGGGATACTAAGCGTGGGCAATACTGGCTCAAAAGTGTCCAGAATCATGAGCCTGCAGGAGCTGGCAGGGCGGGCCGTGCCCACAGCATGTGGAAGCTGCAACTGCAGGAAGCTGATCTAGCTATTGCGCAACCTCATTCTTGCAAGATCCCCTGAGGTTCCCATCCCCCTCAGACCAAGCATCACACTGCGCAGATGTGGCCGCAACTCAGGGTCTTGGGACCCCAAAAGCACTGGGCGAGGCAGGTGGGGCCCCCGAGGAAGGCTTGGAGGTCTCTGAAGCTCAGAATCTCCAGCCAGGCTTAGCCTCCTTGCCAGGTTTCTAGAAATGCAAAGTAACATGCATGCAAGAGATGACGAAAGCGCTGGCTAAGCTCGATGGTGGTTCTGGCCATTCTAAGCCAGTGCCCTCAAACTCTCTGAGCCTCAGTTTCCCTCGTCTGTTAAGCGGAATAACAGTCAGGGCCTCTCCTTGGGTCGTGAAGCTCAAGTGTGTTCATTCAGGAAGACAGCACCCGGCACAGACGAGGCACTTAACAAACGTTAGTGGTTATTTATTATCTACTCTAGTGATCACGGTACAAGAAGAGGAAGGAGGAGGAGGAAGAGGGAAGGAGGAAAAGGAGAAGAAGCGGAAGAGAAGGAAGAAGATGGACTATGTCCCCAGGCTTTGGGGGACAGGTCTGAGAAATTCTTCAGAAGCTGACTCGGGGGTGGGGGGGCTGTCAGTCTCCACTTTTGCCCCAAATCAGTTCAGTCCCGCGTACATCCCTCCTCCTCTTCGGGAACCACACAGGGCTTTGCTCCTGGCCACCCAAGCACTGCTGTTGCTAGGCAGCCCTCCCTCTCTGTTTTTTTTGGTTGCACCTGCGGCATGCAGAGGTTCTGGGGCCAGGAACCAGTCCTACCCACGTCAGCGACTGGAGCTACAGCAGTGACCACGCCGGATCCTTAACCCACAGAGCCACTGGGGAACTCGCAGGCAACTTCCTCCTGCATCTCCGCACTCAGCTCTCAGGGACCCGTGGGCCTTGGTCCAGCTGTGGCTAAAGGCAGAGCGTGGCGCTGCCGGAACCCTCGAGGGCAAGGGCAGAAGAGAGATTAAATGAGAGAGCATAGCATTACAACGGCTACTGTTCACACACACCGGGTGCAGCGCTATGCAGTGTTACCGTCACCGAGAGTCAACACAGAGTTAGCACTCACTATTCAGAGCTTCACGTGGATTAACTCACTGATCCTCCAAATAATGCTGCGACGTAGGTATCATCATCAGCTCTGCTTAATAGGTTAGCAAATGGAGGCACGGTAAGGGGAAGCAACTTGCCCAGGAAAACGCACAGGCAGCAAGTGTGATCCCTTCGCGAGGCCGGGCCCAGTTCCTCTTCTTGCCTCGCCACAAGCCTCACCGAGTCCCTCAGTCAGAAGCAGGGTAGCCCGCTCTCCCAGTCCTCCTCTGTGAAGAGACACAAACCCACGCATGAACTGACGTGCGAAAAAGCAGCAGAAAGGGACTTCCTGACATAGCTCAGCAGAAACGAACCTGACTAGCATCTGTGAGGATGCAGGTTCTATCCCTGGCCTCGCTCAGTGGGTTAAGGACCTGTAGGCCGCAGACACAGCTCGGATTCCGCGTTGCTGTGGCTGCCGCGTAGGCCGGCGGCTACAGCTCCAATTCGACCCCTAGCCTGGGAACCTCCATATGCTGCGGGTGCGGCTCTAAAAAGACAAAAAACGGGGGGACGGGGGGGAGAAGCAGAAGCAGAAGACGAAGCAGAGACATCATACAAATTACTTAGACACAAACCCACAGACAGACACCAATACACAGAGGTACACTAATGCACACATGGACACAATCGCATAGACACGAATAGAAACCCATAGAGAAACGAGTACACAAACACCTATTGACGGTCTTAAACACACCAGTACACACACACACACACACACACACAAATACAGAAACAGATACGCTTGCACAGAGGAATTCACACATACCACACCTTGTACACAATGCCTGCACAAATAGCACACACGCACAACAGAAACAAAAGCCACAACCCTAAGGCAACTGCAGAGGTAACAGAGATAGGGCCAGGCATGACCCAAGAAGGGCTGGCAGTGCAATGAGCCCCTCAGAGCCACTGTCCCAGGAGCCAGTCTCCCGGAACAAGACCAGAGGACCGCAAGCCTCACCCAAATCCAGTCTGCAGACCGTTCTCCCACAGCCACGAGCTCAGACTCGTTTGTACAAGTTTCAGCGGGGTTCGGCTGGGTGGTGCTGGCTCTGGGACTCCCACGAGTTTTCACACAAGCTGTTTCTCGGTCAGGGCTGTGGGGACAAAAGGCTTGCTGGGAGCCTGAGGATCTGCACCCAATCTCACTCCCGTGGCTGCTGGCAGGAGGCCTCAGTTCCCCACCAAGGGGGGTCTCCACGGAGCTGCTCACGACATGTTTTCCCCCAGAGTCAGAGAGCAAAACAAAAGGGCAACCAAGATGGGACTCAGAGCGTCTCATATAACCAGCTCTTGGAAGCGACACACTGTCATTTCTTCCACACGCTATGGGCCACACAGACGCATCCTCGGGCACTGCAGGAGGGCACTACGCAGGGTGTTATGTTAGCCAGGGCTCTCCAGGGAAATAGAACCAACGAGATGTGTAACGCATACAGAAGAACATTTATCGTAAGGAGTCAGCTCACCTGATGATGGAGGCTGGCAAGCCCCAAATCTCTAGACTGGGTCAGGTGAGCAGGGACCCAGGAGAGCTGACGCTGCAGTTCCAGGGTGAAGGTGCTGGGGCATTCTCTCTCGCTCAGGAAGGCCAGTCTTTTCCTTCTAGTCTGTCCTTCAACTGATTAGATGAGGCCCACCCACCTTCTGGAAAGCAATCTGTTTTACACAAAGCACATTCATTTAAATGTTCATCTCTTCTAGAGACACCCTCACAGAAATGCCTAGAATACTGGGTGACCAAATATCTGGGCACAGTGGTCCAGCCAAGTTGACACACAAAATTAACCCTCACAGGCAGGAGCATCAGGAGGCAGGACTCACAGAGGCCACCCTGGAGGCTGACCTACTACCACTGACATGAAATAATTTTCAACATACCCTGAAGTAAAAAAGCAAAATACAAAGCAATATTTATTATAAGCCCCAGCCCAGGCAGGCGGAGCTGCTGGGAAATTGAGAATGAGTCATTATTGGGCATCTGCTAGAATTGTGCAAAGTTCAGGGTCAAGGGTATAACAAAGTTCTAAGGCATCAAGGATCCCCTCCAGTGTGCAGGTAAATCTGTGCTCACACAGAGAAATAAAACTCAGAGTGTAAATACTCGGTTAGGGTTACCATGTTGCCAGTTTCAATTTTTCCTAGGACCTGGGAACCTGCATTTGGAGGTATACTCTTTTGATGTTTAAAGGTGGGAAATGAACTCAAAAGGAAATTTGTGTGTGAGGTCCATCCACGCTGTAGCAAGTACCTCATTCTTTTCTATGGATGAGTAATATTCCATTGTATGGACATACCACATTTGGTTTATCCATTCTTCTGTAGACAGATATTAAGGTGAGTTCATCTTTGGGTTCCTGTGAATGGTAGTGCTAAGAGTATTCATGCACAAGCATCTGCCTGAACACCCGTTTTTAACCACATGAAACATCGAGAATAGATAAATCCCTAGTCACAGGAAGCAGATAGTGGTTCTCAGGGGCTGGGAGGAGGAGGAAATGAGGACTAACTGATGAGTATGAAATTTCTTTTTTTTTTTTTTTGTCTTTTTAGGGCCACCCCCACAGCGTACGGAGGTTCCCAGGCTAGGGGTGGAATTAGAGTTGTAGTTGCCTGCCTACACCACAGCGACAGCAATGAGGAATCCAAGCCGCATCTGCGATCTACACCACAACTCATAGCAACGCTGAATCCTTAAGCCACTGAGTGAGACCAGGGATCGAACCCACAACCTCATGGTTCCTAGTTGGATTTGTTTCCACTGCACCATGATGGGAACTCCGAGTATGAAATTTCTTTTGGGCTGATAAAAACGTCACAGGACTAGACAGAGGTGATAGTGGCACAACAATGGGAATGCACTAAATGCCAATGAGTTGTTCACTTATTGGTTTATAGGGAGTTTAGCTGGTTAAGGATCTGGTGTTGCCACTGTTGTGGTGCAGGCTCGATCCTTGGCTCAGGAAATACCATATGCTGCAGAAAAACGCTGAAAAAAAATGGTTCATGGTTAATTGCATGTCATGTGAATTTTAACTCAATTAAATGCAGTCGTCCCTCTAGTATACCAGGGGACTAGTTCCAGGATCCGCCACAGATACCAAAAGCCACAGATGTTCAAGTCCCTTATTTAAAAGGTGTAGCATTTGCACATAACTTACACAATATCCCCTCTTATACTTTAAATAATCCCTAGATTTCTTATAATACCTAACACAATGTAAACAGTTGTAAATACAATGGAAATGTTATGTAAATAGTTGTCTGCCTTGGCAAATTCAAGTTTTGCTTTCTGGAACTCCCTGGGATTTTTCTCCCCCTGAATATTTTCCATGGCAGTTGGTTGCAAGTAAATAACTTAGTAAACATTCTGAAGGCTAAACAAAACGCCAGTGGGTCTGATCCAGCCTCGTGACCAGGAGTTTGAATCCTCTTCTTTGGGCTTAAAAAAAAAAAGGACAATTACTCAGAAAAAGACATACCACATGATTCCCTTTTCATTAAGTTCCAACACAAGCAAAATGAAACAATTTTTTCAGACAAGAGAATTTTAGTTTGTTAAGCTATAAAGAAAAGCTAAGGGATAACTCATTCAAAATTCAGGTTGTAGGTGTTTACCTGTAAGAGTTGAGAAACCAACTACTGCTTCAATAAAACTTTTAAAAAGGAAAAAAAAATATAAAATAACTCTACTCAGTGTTCTGTGATGACCTAGGTGGGCAAAGGATCTGAAAGAGAATGGATTTGTATCCATAAATGACTGAAATGCTTTGTTGTACAGAAGAAATTATTACGACCTTGTCACTCAACCATACTTCAATAAAACGTTAAAAAAATGAAAAAAAAATAGTTGTGCATTGAGATGGGAGTAGCAGTAAGGAGAGGCCCAGCAGCAGCTTCTGAGATGCTACTTCTTCTTAGTCTGGATTCTGGGGAAAAGAGGTGTTTTTTATTCTAATTCTTTTAAAAAATTAGTTTTTATTCTAATTCTTTAAAAAAAATTATTCTAATTCTCTCAAAAAAAAAAAAAAATTGGCCACACCCACGGCATACAGAAGTTCCTGGGCCAGGGACTGAACCCATGCCACAGCAACAACCTGAGCCACAGCAGTGACAATGCCAGATTCTTAACCCTCTGAGCCACCGGGGAACTCTAATTTTAATTCTTTAAATGGGGTGTCTCATCACCCATTTTAAGAGAGTCAAACTATTCATATATTTGTATTCACACAGCAGCACGTGCAAGGGGCACTTCAGATTTAAAAATAAATGTTTGCTGAATTTTTTAAAAAAAACTATCATACATTTGGATGTAAAGCAAAATGTCAGCCACAGGTGAATTTGAATTAAGAGTATGTGGGTCTTCTATGTGCTATTTTGATCCCTGAGACTTCTCTGTAAGTTTGAAATTAGGTTCCAAAAAAGGCAAATGTAAGCAAAAAAGAACAGAAAAGGCTGTAGATTTTGAGAAGCTTCTGTTTTCCTTCAATCCAAAAAACAGGAGGTGACAAGATGCAAATTAATGCCCTGCTCAGTTCTCCTGCAATGCAGTGCGGTTCCAGTTATTTGTTATTCTCTTCTTCCAGTTTTGAAAAGTCCACGAAAACCCCAGGTGGGGAAGAAGGTGCAGAGTGAAGATCCCACTGGACAAAGGGACAGACACCCAAGACCGCAGGACCCCTGCCCCGAGGCGGACAGCTTCCGGGCTGCCCAGAGCCGGCTGGGCGCGAAGTCAAGTAGCAAAAAAAAAAAAAATTGTTCATGATCCCTTTTCCCAGCACTTATCTCAGTTTATAATTGCACACTCATTAGCGTGATTATGTGATTAATATCTGTTTCCGTCAGCAGACTGTCAGCTCAGTGGGGGTCCCTTTTTACTCACTACTGTACGCGGGGCCCAAAGTGCCACTAGATAAATAACGGCAACAGCAAGACTGATGGAGTTAGGACCGTGCCAGACGGTCTTCCACGGGCTCTGCAGGGATTATGGCCACGTTCACGCCTCGCGAGGGCTCCAGAGGTGAGCACGAGGGCCCCAGTCCCAGAGGGTAAGCGGGGGGTGGGAGCTATGAGAGGGGGAGCCAGGGTTTCACACCAGACAGTCCGGGTCCAGAACCCGCACCCTCAGCCGCAGCCTGACGCTTCCCCTGCTCCTTGAATACAAGTGGATGCACAGGAGTTCCCGTCACGGCTCAGTGGTTAATGAACCTGACTAGTATCCCTGAGGACACGGTTTTGATCCCTGGCCTTGCTCAGTGGGTTAAGGATCCGGCGTTGCCGTGAGCTGCGGTGCAGGTCGCAGACGCGGCTGGGATCCTGCGTCGCGCCGGCATCCTGATCACCTCCCCTTATTAGGACACTGGTCCTACCGGATGAGGGGCCTCCCTATGCCCCTGTTTTCACCAGCTCACCTCTGCAAGGACCTCATCTCCAGATAAGGTCACGTTCTAAGGTCCTGCGGGGGCGTCAGGACCCAAACAGACGCTTTCGGGAGGGACCCGGTTCAGCCCACAGCGGTGTCTGTGCTCCAGGCCGATGCGTTTCCGTCAGTCCCTGAGTTCATGGACGTGTGACTCTGGGGCTGCCCAGGAGCTCCTAGCGGGGTTGTGGCGCCCACAAGGGGTCGCTCCCCTCTACCGTGGGATGCACAAATCACATCACAACGGACGCCGGATCAAGGCTGTTAAATTTCCAAAGCTTTAATCCCCCAACAGACCCCGGCGAGGTCAGACCCCGAGCCTCCCCCACCCCCGTCTCCCCAGAAAAAGTCTCTCCCACAAGTGAGTGCGCCCGAATCCGGGAAACCGACACGTCCAACGCCCGCCCAAGACCCCCTGACCTCACCTCCCCCATCCCTAGTTACCCCATCAGGTCCCTCCCAGCCTTCCCTGGGGACCCTCGTTTGCAAAAAGCCACCCCCCCCAACCAACCCAAACTGAGCCCTGAGAAAAACATATTTACGGAGGAGAAAGATGAGGACGTGAGGGCCAGCTGTCTGCAAACAGCCCGGGCCCCAGAGCAGGGGGGACACAGTTTCTCCAGGACCAGGGGCAAGAGAGATTCTGAGGGCGACAAAGGAGAAGGAAGAAGGGCTTGCAAGTTGCTTAGAGAAAGCATAGCAGAGGTGCTAGGTGGCCCTGGGCCCCGGCCTGGGACAGAGCGAGCCCCAGGGCCAGGGAGGCAGAGTGAGCAGGAGAAAGCAGCCGCCCCCCAGGATGAGGACCAGGCCGGCCCCCACACCACAGCCCAGAGACCAGGAGTATTCATAGGTCAGGGCTGGGGCCGGGGGAGGCTCGGGGCCGACCCTCCGCAGCAAGGCGTGCACAGAATGCCGGAACACCTCCAGGCTGACCAGAAGCAGCAGGCCTGTGGGGAGAGGAGAACAGATGTGGTCCCCAGCTTAGGTCTGAGCACCTCCCCCCGTCTACCCCATCGCATGCTCACGCAAAAAAGAAACCCGGGGGACCCCCTAGCACCCCCTCAATGACTACTCACTAAGTGCCTAACTCTACAGCAAGCCCAGCTTTGGAAGCTGGAGGGAAAGAAGGAATAAGACACAAATCTACAGAGACAGAAAGTAGAAGGTGGGTTCCGGGGGGTGGGGAGGGGGAACGGGGAGTTAGTGTTTAACGGGGACAGAATTGGGGGGGCTGGCTTTTTTAGGGCCACAACCGCGGCATATGGAGGTTCCCAGGCCAGGGGTCGAATCAGAGCTGTAGCCGCCGGCCTACACCACAGCCACAGCAACGCAGGATCCGAGCCACGTCTGCAACCTACACCACAGCTCACGGCAATGCTGTATCCTTAACCCAATGAGCGAGACCAGGGATCGAACCCGCATCCTCAGGGATCCTGGTCGGGTTCGTTAACCGCTGAGCCACAACGGGAACTCCCTTCACGGGGACAGAGTTTTAACTGGGGAAGACGCAAAACTTCCGGAGGTGGATGGCAGTGCTGGCTGCGCGGCGGTGTGAATGTACTTAATGCCCCAGAACTGGACACTTAAAAATGGTTCAGATGGTAAGTTTTATGTTATATAGATGTTATGGCTTAGAAAAAGAACAAAGCAAACCCAGGAATCAGGAATCATAAAAGTCAAATTAAAACTCTATCAAGACTTTAGTACAGCAAAGGAAACCATTAAAACACACACACACACACACACACACACACACACACACACACACACACACACAAACAACCTATGGAATGGGAGAAAATAGTCACAAACGATGCAACTGACAAGGGTTTAATCTCCAAAATACACGAACAACTCATACAAGGCAAAAACAAAAAACCGAACAACCCAATTAAAAATGGGCAGAAGAGCTGAATATACTTTTCTCAAAAGACATATGGATAGCCAACAAGCACATGAAAAAACGCTCAACCTCACTAGTTATTAGAGAAATGCAAATCAAAACTACCATGAAGTACCACCTTATACCAGTCAGAACAGCCATCATTAAGAAGTCTATGAATAACAAATGCTGGAGGGGGTATGAAGAAAAGGGAACCCTCCTACACTGTTGGCGGGTGTAAAGTGGTACAACCACTATGGAAAACAGTATGAAGGTTCTTCATAAAACTAAATATAAAACTACCATATGATCCAACAATCCCACCCCTGGGCATATATCTGCACAAAACTACAATTCAAAAAGATACATGTACCCATGTGTTCATAGCAACACTATTCACAATGGCCGAGACATGGAAATAACCTAAATGTCCATCGACAGATGAATGGATTAAGAAGATATGGTATATATACACAATGGAATACTACTCAGCCATAAAAAAAGAACAAAATAAAGTCATTTGCAGCAACGCAGACGGGCCTAGAGATGATCAGACTAAGTGGAGTCAGTCAGAAAGAGAAAGACAAACACCATATATTGATATCACTTATATGTGGACTCTAAAATGGGGCACAAATGAACCTACTCCCAGAACAGAAACAGACTCACAGACCTAGAGAACAGACTTGTGGTCTCCAAGGGGGAGGAGGTAGGAAGAGGGATGGACTGGGAGTTTGGGGCTAGTAGATGCGAACTATTACCTTTAGAATAGATTAGCAAAGAGGTCCTACTCTATAACACAGGGACCATATCCAACCCTTGGGACAGACCATGATGGAAGATAGTATGAGAAAAAGAAGGTATAAATATATATGTAATATATATGAATGACTGGATCCCTTTGCTATATGGCAGAAATTAACACACCATTGTAAATCAATCACACTTTAACAAAAAATTTGAATAGAAGACTTTAGTAAAGAGTGATGATGGAATCTAAAATAGTTGAAATCGGATTCCCTGGTGACCTAGCGGTTTAAGGATCCAGCCTTGTCACTGCTGTGGCACAGTTCAAGCCCTGGCCCGGGAACTTCCACATGCCCAGGGTGTGGAAAAAAAAAAGTTGAAACCAGAGAAGCAGAGAGTAGCCTGGCACTGGCCAGGGACTGAGGGGAGGGGGGAAATGGGGAGAACCTGGTCCAAGGACACAAACTTCCAGCTATAAGATGAATGAATTCTGCAGACCTAATGTACAGCATGGCGACCACACACACATGCACACACAGTTCATACCTGTCGATCATACCCTGATAAAGTTGAAAAGAAATAAGAGTGATGGCGGATTACAAAATGAAAAGAAAACCAGTTAAGCTGCAATTTGATTAAAGGGAAAGAAAAAAGAGAAAAAAATAACAAGCCAGATAAAGACCCTAACCTCAAGGAACCTATGGTCTCCTTGGAAGAGACAGACAGTAAAAAAATAAAGCAAGGCTTGCAAAACGCAAATGCCTCCAGGAGACAATGAGAAAGTGTAAACAAATGAGCAGGAAGGTGTGGTGGGGACAGTGACAAAGAGTAGCCCAAGCCCAGCTCCAGCCAAATATAGCCCAGTGGAAACGGGGACTTCGCTGACCAGGTCTTCTGATTTTTCAAGACTATCTAGCATTTTGAAAAATTATTATGATCTGTATGGGAATCCACCTGTCCTTTAAATACGGCCTCAGAGAAGTCTAGACACACTGCTGGCCAAACCAAGTGCACTGATGGGCCCAGACTGGCCTGTGGGAGGCCGGCGTGTAACTTCCCAAGTAAACACATGAGAAGACAGGCTAATTTCAGACAGGGAGGCTCCTTTTAGGAAGGAGATAAAAACAGAGTGATGGGAAGGGGCGTGGCATCCAGGGGCGGGCCGGGACTTTAGGTGGAGTCATCAGAAAAGCCATTTGAACTGAGACTCAAAGGATGAAAAGAAGCCGGCCAGGCACAAAACTCAGCAATGGCTGTTCCAGCAGGAGCGCTGCAAAATCTTTGTGGTAAAGATGGAGAATAGCGTGTTGGAGGGAAAAAAAGGTCAGTGTGGCCGAAGCAGAGGATGGAGAAGCGTGGGCAGGGGTCAGATCTGTAGGACCATTTCATGGTTGTGTGCGAATCGTGGGTTCCGGCTGCCTCCCCTCTCAGACCATGGAGTCTGCTCCCAACCTCACCCCTGACCTTCCTTTCTGCACTCCAGTTCCCTCAGGTTTTTTTTTTTTTTTTGGCTGCACAGCAGCATAAAGAGTTCCCGGACCAGGGATCAAATTTGGAGCCACAGTTGCGACCTATGCCACAGCTGCGGCAACCCGGGATCCCTTCACCCACTCTGCTGGGCCGGGGATCAAACCTGTGTCCCAGCATTGCAGAGACGCCACCCATCCTGTGTGCCACAGCTGGAACTCCCAGTTTCCCCACGCTTTTAAATCAGGGGCTTGGAGGAGTTCCCGTTGTGGCACAGCAGAAACAAAACAGACTAATATCCATGAGGATGTGGGTTCGATCCCTGGCCTCACCAGTGGGTCGGAGATCCGGCGTTGTTGTGAGCTGTAGGTTGCAGACAAGGCTCGGATCCCACCGGCGGTTGTGGCATAGGCCAGCGGCTACAGCTCCGATTTGACCCCTAGCCTGGGAACCTCAAATATGCCTAGGCAAAAAAAATTTTTTAATTAAATTTAATTAAAAATAAAAAATAAATCAGGGGCTTAGAGAATACAGCCTAGGGTCTATGTACTGTGGCACAATGGTCCCCCGGGAGCCCTCCCTGTCCCCAGGCAGCCCAGCATTAGGGCACCGGAGGTGGGAAAGGCTCTGGGGGAGGGAAAGACCCCATCCAGTCCCCTTCAGTCCACTGCATATTCATGCTTCTTGTCATTCAGTCAACACACCTTGAGCTCTCACTATAAAGTATATAGAATATATTGGGAGTTCCCCGGTGGCCTAGCGGTTAAGAGATCCAGTGTTGTCACTGCTATAGCTCAGGCTGGACCCCTGGCCTGAGAAATCTCACAAGCTGCAGGCATGCCCCCCCCAATTCTCTCTCTCTCTCTCTCTCTCTCTCTCTATATGGCATATATATATAACAACATATATAACAATATATTACATATACAATATATTGCTATATATATATAACAATATATAACACAATATATTACATATATAAGTATATAGGTAAATACATATATATATTATATAAAAAAACAAGACTAACGAAGGCCCTGTCCTCCTGGCGTTTCATTCTGAAAGTGCAGCTGGACAAAAAATCAGGTGAATGTATTGATGTCGGTTGAACTGTGTCCCCCCACCCCGAAAGTTCAGACACTGGGGGTCCTGACCCCTGGCGCCTTGGAATGTGACTATTGGGAGACAGGGTCTGTACCTAGATAAACTAGGCTGGGTCCTCATCCAATACGGCGGCGCCGCTGGCGGAGGCGGAGGCGGGGAAGCACGACCGGAGGGCCCTGGGAGAAAAGCGCTAAGTCCCCGCCAAGGAGGCGGCCTCAGAAGGAACCGACGCTGCTGACGCGCCGCTCGCGGACCCCCTCCAGAACTGCGCGGAAACGCATCTCTGGCTTTCAAGGCACCCAGTCTGCGGTACACGGCCGCCCGAGCAAATGAACGCACTGCAGAAACAGATCATCTCAGGCAGCGATCCGTTCTGGGAAGAAGAGCAAGGCGAGGTGGGAACGCAGCAGGCGAGACGCGGCGGCTGACAGCGGTCACTCTCAGCAGGTGAGGCACCATCAGAGATTTAAAGGCTCTGAAGGAATGGGACATGGGAAGAACCGGCAGAAAAACGTTCCAGGCCGAGGGGAGAGCTGTGCCAAAGGCTCTGAGAAGGGCATGAACTTGGAGCGGCTGAGAACAGCAGAGAGGCTAATGTGGACAGAACGGAGAGAGCCCATGTGAGAGGCGACATGTCCCCATGGCCAGGATCAGGCCACATACGACCCCGGAGAATTCTAGCGGCAGCGGTTCATCAGTGGCTTTTGATCCAGGGAGGAACCGCAACATGACTGATGGTTTTAAAATGTCACTAAACAAGGGGCAGGCAGGATTTGGCCATGGGCTCAAGCGTTTGGCCTTGACATGCTAGCTTTGCGCCAGAATCGAATCAAATGCTCCCAGGTCTTGCCTCTTCCACTAGGACCTTATGAGGGAGTATCATTATTAGTCCCACTTTACAGATGGGAAAATTGGGGAAATTGAAGCCTAGAAAAGAGGAGCTTGAGTTTGAGCCTGGCCAGGTCTATCCTGCAGACTGTTAATCATATCACTTGATCTTTGCAGAACAGACAGTGACTCACAGACTTTGGAAAACCTTGGTTTTTCAAATAAGACAATCTGGGGGGTGGGGGGATGCACTGTGGGTTTGGGATACAAAATCTGTAAAATTGACTTGTGATGATTTATGTACACCTATAATTGAAATAAAATCCATTAAGAAAAAAAAAACCATATCACTTGAACGCCTTCGGATCAAGCCTGAACTCCTTCCTGTGCCCCAGAAGGGCCTCGGGGTCTGGCCCTTACCCACTTCTGCAGCCTCTCTCAAGCTACGGCAGCAGGGAGTAGGACTTCTTTCAGATCCTGAAACGCACCAAGTTCTTTCAAGCCTGGAGAACCACAGGCTGCTTGGAACCACCGTCTGCCAACCCCTCCCTGAGCCCGCCTTGCACGTCCTCATTCTCCACATCCCTACTTAAATTATGCCTCTTCCAAGAAGCCTTCCATGACTGAGACGTTGCCATCAGGTCTCCCTGTTACATGTTTTCATTATACTCTTTGCTTGTCATTTATAGCACTCATCACAGTTGGTAATTATGAACACATATTAATTAATTCATCAGTTTTTGCTTTGTAGGGCCACACCGGCGGCATATGGAAGTTCCCAGGCTAGGGGCTGAATCAGAGCTGCAGCTGCCAGCCTACACCACAGCCAGAGCAATGCCAGATCCAAGCTGAGTCTGTGACCTACACCGTAGCTCATGGCAACGCCAGATCCTTAACCCACTGATCAGGGCCAGAGGTCAGATCCACATCCTCATGTATACTAGTTGGATTCATTTCCATTGTGCCACAATGGGAGCTCCCACATATATTAATTTATATGAGCATTATTTATTTGCCTAATTTCTATCTCCCCCATTAGACTATGTAGTCCCCACGAGGGCCAGGAACTTGTTTGTCTCATGTCTCTAAAACACAGAACAACAGCTGACATATGTATTTTAAGGAGAGAAACAAAATAACCTTAACATGTCCCTTTATCTATGGAGCCCTCAAAAACCTCATCTGCCCCAGTCCCTGATATCCAACATAAGCACATAAGTTCCGGCATCAAATCTACCCTTCGCTTTGATTTGCTTGAACAATTTGCAGAACATTTTTGTGCCCGAGACTTTCATAAAACACTTTTATAGCCACGCCTTCATGGCACTGCCAGGGATAACGCAGGCATGAGTTCAGTAACAGCACCAGCACCAAATTCCGACCGAGCTATAGATCCCGTGACAACACGGGTCATCTTTTTTTTTTTTTTTTTTTTTTTTGCCTTTTGTCATTTTATGGCCGCGGGTTTATGGCCGCACCCACGGCATGTGGAGGTTCCCAGGCTAGGGGTCTAATCGGAGCTGTGGCCACTGGCCTGCGCCGCAGCCACAGCAACGCAGGATCCGAGCCGCGTCTGCAACCTACACCACAGCTCACGGCAACGCCGGATCGTTA
>PVHT020000439.1:306605-331615 GCA_004024745.2 Catagonus wagneri | reverse complement strand
ATGTGGAGGTTCCCAGGCTAGGGGTCTAACAGGAGCTGTAGCCGCTGGCCTACACCACAGCCACAGCAACGCGGGATCCGAACCGCATCTGTGATCTACACCACAGCTCACAGCAACGCCGGATCGTTAACCCACTGAGCAAGGCCAGGGATCGAACCCGCAACCTCATGGTTACTAGTCGGATTCGTTAACCGCTGCGCCACGAAGGGAACTCCTGAATCCCTTTCTGATCATCAGGGCAACATCGAGGGATGGGAGGGACCTCACATTGTGCAGTCAGGTGGGATAGGACACCCCCTCCAGCGCAGTGAGGACCTGTGGGACATACCTACGCACCAGGGAGATGCGACACATAGTTCTTAAGAACAGAGATGACCAGGGTTCAAATCCCACGTGACTAGCCCAGGGGCACGGACCAAGCCGCTTACATTTCCAGCTCCATATTTTGGGGATCATAAGTACTCAGCGAATTGCTATGAGGATTGATGAGTTAAGGTCATTGATGAGTGAAATACTCAGAGGCCGGCACTACCTAAGCATCCAATATTTTCATTCCCAGAGGATCCCATTTCTCTACAGTTTGGGACCTTCCGGCTTGAGGCTCTGAGGTTGGAGAATTAGCCCGTCCACATGCTAAGCGGGTGGGTACCTCCCATAAGACAGGTGCTTGGCATCCCCCTCTGCTCTCGAGGGCTTGGCATGTCCTAATTTGGACCCTATGGATGCAAGAGATCACATCTGGAAAAGCGAAGGACGAGAGTGTGTGTGTGTGTGTGGGGGCCCTCTGTGAGGAGTACCGAGATCACAGGACACCCTTTGGCGAGGAAAGAGTGCGGCAGATGCCATACGGGGGATCCAACGACATCCTAAATGGGCTCTGAGGGGTGGGGGTGGCAGACAGTTTCCTTGGGTCAGTAGAGGAGCGCTCAGATCCCATTTCAGTTCCCAAGGGGTATAGGGTGTCCACTGGTGTAAGTTTAGGGCTTGGCTTGTCCCATCAGAGACAGTGAGAGCTATGGGAGAGGTCTCCGGCCCGGGGAGGGGTGACAGAGCCACTCTGTGGGAAAGTGAGGGCCTCAGGGGTGTCTGGGAGAGAAAATGAGAAGGGCTGGAGCGTCCAGCCTGGGAATTAGAAGTGAGGCAGACGGGAAATGAAGCTGATTTCAAGGGAAACAAGAGGTCTGCCCGGAGATGCTGGGAGGTGTTTGGTGAGCACCCACTGGGTGAAATCAGCAGGAAGGAACGACACAGATTCTACTTTGGGGGTGGACGTCAAGGTGGTCTGCCTCCCCAGGGCCCCCAGGATGGGAGTGGAGGCTGTGTGCGGTGTAGGAAGAGCAAGCTGACACTAGGAACCCAGGCTCTTTCTCTACTGGCACCGGCTGGCCATGGCCACGTGCACAGGGTGTCTCAGGCAGTTCAGTCGATTCCGGAGACGCGGGGTGTCCGAGGGCACCAGCAGTGTCCAGAGTCACAGGCTGCGTGCAGAGGCACACGCTGTCTCTAGGGACACCGGCTCTGGGGGTACAGTCTGGGCTGGGGGCACAGAACTGTCTGGGATCATAGGCTGGGCTGGGAGTTCAGGAGCTTTGGGAGTCACAGCTTAATCTGGGGGCACAGACCGGTCTGGGAGCAGAAACTGGTCTAGAAATACAGACTGGTCTGGGGGTGCAAGCTAGTTGCGGGGGGTGGGTACAGACCCTCTCTGCAGTTTGTGCCAGGGGCACAGGTGGATGCGGGACACTGGCTCTTTCTGGGGACGCGAGCTCTCTGTCCTCGGGGTTCAGGCTCCCTCTGGGGCACGGAGCTGTCTCTGAGACTCGGTTTTCTCAGATCGCACCCGCCCGCTGGGCGTGGGGTACGAGCCCTCGGTGGGGCCTCTCACCTCCCGGCAGCTCCGCGGGCCCGCAGGTGTCTCTGCTCGCCGGCACGTCCGCCTGCCACAGCCGCTTGCTGCACACCTTCCAGAGCCCCAGGTGAGCCGCGTCGCACACGGCGCTGCCGTTGTCCCTGTAGGTGTTGAGCTCCACCCAGAACTCGGTGCCCACGGCCAGCACGGCCAGCGTGGCGCCCACGGAGGTCAGCAGCAGCGCCAGCTTGATCTTCCCCTCCCGCTCCGGGGTCATCCTGCCGGACTTGTGAGCCCGCCGCCGGCCCGCGGCCCCCCGCCGCCGGCCCTCCTCTTGCAGGAAGAAGTTGGACCACATCATCATCCTTGCCGCGGGCAGCGAGGCTCAGGTGCGAAGGAGGCCGAGCCCACGCAGGCTCTGGAGGGGTGGGGGCGGGGAGGGAAGCGCCTGGAGTCTAGGAGGGGGCGAGGGGCCCCGCTTCCTCTACGAAGAGGAAAGATCTGCACCCTCCCCGGTCACCTCTGGGGCTTCGCAGACCAAAACAACAACAAAAAACAAACAAACAAAAAAAACTAGACCCTCTGCTGGGAACCCTCTGACGTCCAAAGGAGAGCCTGGGGTACCCACCGAAGCTCAGCAAAGAAGACGGGGCCAGAGAAAAAGCGAGGTTCCCCCAGCCGCAGAACTTAAACCAGGGCACCCAGGAGCGGGGCCTGAGGGCTCCGGGGGAAGGAGAACCGAGTGTCAGCTGAAGCTCTGGGGTCCCCACCCGGAGGAATCACCTAAAGGAAACTGTTTCCTGATGGGGAAGACCTGAGCTCCCCACGAGGGCTCGGCGTTTGGGGTACCCAGAAAGGGGAGCTGAGGTCCCTGATGTGTTGGAGAGGAAATGCTTCCTGGCTTCTGTGGGCTCAGAGTCTGGGGAAGGAGCAGCTGGGTGCCTTCTGCGGTTCAGAAGAGGAAAGACCGGGGTGCCGGGTGGGGTGCGGTTCAGACGAGGAGGGCAGAATTACTTCTGGGACCCAGAGAGGAGGTAAGACCCTCAACTTTCACAGCGGAGGATCAGCAGAGTCCTGGCTGGGGTTCAGAGAAGGGGGGCTGGCGAGCTGCTGTAATTCAGGAAGAGGGGCTGGGGGTCCCCCGGGCCATTTAGAGATCGGAGAAGGTCTACACTGGGGCTGAGAGACACCACCAGGGCTCAGGAGGGGGACCTGGGGTCTCCCCTGGGGCTCAGAGGAAGGGGCTGTGGTCCGCACTGCGGCTCAGGAAATGGGGACAAAGCCCCCCGCGGTCCAGAGGACAACTGGAACCCGGGAGGGACTCTGTGTCCTTTGAATCACTCGGCTCCCCCTCCCCCGGGCTCCCAGGGCCTGCCGGACCGGGACGGCTCCAGGCTCAGCTCCAGGCCAGGCGCCTCCCTCGGGCCTCCCACCCCGGGCTCCTGGACAGGGACCCCTCTCGCTCTCCTGCCTCGGCGCCGCGCCGACCCCAGCTCCGCGATGCCTCCGAACCGCCGCTTCTGCACGCAGCCGCCCGCTCGGCCCGCCGGCCCGGCCGCTCCGCTCACTCCCAGCCTCGCCCCCATACGCCCACCCCCTTCGCCCTCGCAGGCTATTTCGGGCTCGACCCGTAAATAACACCCGCACCTGTCGCCGGCGCCTGTTGCCATAGGGATCCCGGGTATTTTAAGGGGACGAGGGGCGGGGAGGAGGAAGGCTGCCCGGGGAGGAGGGGCGGGGGGCCGGGTCCCGAAAGGACTTTTACTGCCTTAAGGGGCAAGGGAGGGAGCTGAGGGTCCGAACTCCTAGGCGGCGGGAGACCGGGCAGGGCAGGGAACCGGAAGCTCGGCTTCGGAGCGGGCCCGGCTGAGACTCCTGGGTCTGCAGAGGAGGGACCGGAAGTCTGGAGGAGGTCCAGGCCCCTAGCCCCTCCTCCCGAAGACCCGGGAGGGCGGACCCTCCAGGGTCTGTGAGGGAGGGGCTAGCGGCCTGGACATCCGGGCCTTTGGGGGCGGGGCTGGGGGCCTGGACGCCCGGGTCTGTGGGGGGCGGGGCTGGGGGGCCTGCACCCCTGCGTATGAAGCCAGAGGAGCCCAGGGACTCTGTTTCTGGGGACTGGACGCCTGGCGTCTGGAGGAGGGGGCTGGGGACCCAGACTCCTGAATATGAGAGCAGAGAAGCCTGGGGCCCGGATCCCTTGCATCTCGAAGGCTGGAAGGGCAGGGTCCGGGCAGGGGTCCTCAGCTCTCCAGGAGGCTAGAAAGGGCGGGCCTTAGAGAGAAGCTGGTGTCAGGACGGGGGGAACCAGAGCCGCGCGGTCCTCTTCATCGACTTTATTAGACGAGGCACCCCCGGGGGACCTTCCATGCAGTTCCAGCTCCCCCAGGGCCAAGGACAGGGACAGCCGTGTGGAATGGCAGCAGGGCCTGATCTTCACCCCTTCACCCCCTCTCTCAGCCCCTCTGAGAAGGCTCAGGTGGGGCCCACCTTTCACCAGCTCCTTGGCCTGTGGTTGGCTGCTCCAGCCGGCTGGGTTCACCCCCGGCCTCTGTCCACCGGGCTCTGGATGCCCACGGCGCCCCGGGCCGCTTCCGTTGGAGCGTACACCGCCCTGGGATGTGACTGTGATTGTGTGCACTTGTGTCCTGCTCGCCCATCAGCCTGGGGCAGGGCTTGGGTGCAAGAGGAACCCGTCTCATTTGTCCTTAGCACCGCCCAGCCCAAACTGCCTACATAGGAGGCCTTAGGAAATGTGCGTAGGTGGTGTGAGTGACTGAGTGAGCAAATGGATAAATGAATGGCCACGGTGGCCCAGAGACATCCCCCTCCCAGGCTAGGGGCCCGCGCTGGCTGCATTTCCTCAATGCCTGAGGGCCCCCCTTCAGAGCACACCCCCCTCAGCCTGGGAGAGGTGCCTCCTGTCTTCGGATCTGAGCTCCCGACCTAGAGATTGCTGGGCCCTGCTGGGCTGGGCACCTGGAAGGCCTCGGGGACTATTTCTTAAATGAATGAGTGAAACCTGTTCTTTCCTTCACCTCACGGGGTGTTCCCAGGCCTTGGCAGGGCTCAGAGGGGAATCCGAGAAAGTGCCGGCTGCTGGCAGCAACGTGAGACGGTGAGCTGCGCTGAGAAGCCCTGGGCGAGGGCCACTGGCGCCTCCATTCTCAGAAATCAGACACCTTCCTGCAGCTCCTCTACCCTGCCTCCTGGATCCGTCTTCCCCTCCTGGCCCTGGGTCTCCCCATCTTTCTCAATCTTGCCTGTGGTAACGGCTGTCTCCTTTTAGGGCGTATTTTTCTTTCTTCCATCTCCCTCCCTGCTGGCCTTCCTTTCTCTCCTTTCCCAGAAAGGGTATCTGTGCCTTTGGTGGCAAAGCTCTTGTCACTTTCATCCCAAAAGGCTGGCCCGCTCTCCCTTTTCCTCCACCTCCCCTTCCACTCACTCAAGCAGGACTCCAGTCCCCACCCCTGCATGGCAATGACCTCTAATCAGGGTCATGTTATCCAACCAAAGGCCATGTAGCTCCATGGACCCTCCTCAGCCACATTTGGCCCCGCTGGTCATTTCCTTCGGGTCTCTGCCTACTTCGTGGTCACTTCTTCTCAACCCCTCGCCTGTGTCCTTCTGTCCCCACGCAGGTGCCTCCGAGGCCCTGGCCAGGGCTGTTTCTCTGCACTCACATCCTAAGTTGTCCCATCCGTTCTGGAGGCTTTAAATAAGCTGTCTCATACGCCGGCCTTTCGAAAACTTATATTTCCAACCACCACAATCTCTCCCCCAAGCTCCAGTCTCACATACCCAGCTGGCTACCTGACACCCCAGCCTGGGTTGCTCACGGGCATTTCCCATCTGTCGTGTCCAAAGGAGTTTGCTTGATCCCTCCCACCCAAATCCCCACACCACCCCTCGTGGCCTCCTTCCCGCAGCTCACGGCCCAAGCTTCAACTCTATGTTGTTTTTACATAAAAATAGGAGCAGGTTATTTTCCAAGACTTGTCCATCCCAAGTCTAGAATCAAATTCAGATGTCTTCCCAGGGCTACCAGCACCCCCCCATGACTGGTCCCCTGCTCTTTCTTCTGACCTCACCCCACTTTTCCTCATCGTTATTAATCTGCCTGCCGTGGGGCCTCCTCGAAGATCAGCTGCTCCTCAGGGCTGCTGCGTCTGGCCAGAACGCTTGTTGAGTTCCATTCCTTCTCATGATCCTGGTTACCTCTGTCCTGAGTTCTTTCTGAGGTTCCTCATGGCAGGTCATCACATCTTGCTTCATTTTTAAGGCCCTGAAATTCCTTTTTTTTTGTCTTTTGAGGGCCGCACCCGCGGTATATGGAGGTTCCCAGGCTAGGTAGGGGTTGAATCGGGGCTAGAGCTGCCGGCCTACACCACACACAGCAACACGGGATCCGAGCTGCACCTACAAACTACACCACAGCTCACGGCAACGCCGGATCCCTAACCCACTGAGCGAGGCCAGGGATCGAACCCGCAACCTCATGGTTCCTAGTCGGATTCGTTAACCACTGAGCCATGACGGGAACTCTGTATAACTGAAATTCTTATTATCGTTTGTCTCTCCTGTGAGTTCCAGGAGAGCAAACCTTGGCTGTCCATTCACCACTGCAATCCTTGCACCCAGCCTGGTCTGGAACAGGTTGGCACTTGATAAATATTTCTTGGACACTGAAACAAACCAAAGGAATGGGTTGTTCCTTTATATGATGCTCGCTTCTGTGTCTCCATAGTTCTTTCTGGGCTTATCTCTGCAGCCCCACCCCTCCATCTCTGTATGTGTATGTGTGTGTGTGTGTGTGTGTGTGCAGCAATATGTATATATTGCAATATATATATCGCACCTCTGAGAGGTCTCTGTTCTGACTTGTGTATCTGTGTGTCACCTCTCTCCTGTCCCTTTTCCACTCCTTTCTGGATCACCTTCCTGTGTCTTCGACTTTATCCTTGTCCCAATGACTCACTTAGGTCTGGTCTCCGTTGCCCTCCTCTTTCCTGCTCCAGCTTCCCTCTTCCCATCTCCTCCCCTCTGACCACCTCCACCTACCTTGCTTTCTGTTTGGCTCTTGGACTCTAGAATCTACTGCCCCCCCTAACCATTTCTTCCCCCCTTTCCCACTAAATTTGTCTCTTTTCACCCCACCTCTCCCTGCGCTTCTCCCCATTTATATCTCTAAGTTCCTCTCTGTCCTACGAACTGGATTCCTTTCCCTGTGTCTTCCAGCATCTCTTTCCAACACTGCCTCCATGGAATTCCTCCGCAGTCCCCTGCCTGGGGACCAGGTGGCTTTCTAGTTCATCCATAGGGGCTCCGGGGGGGCGGGGGGGGGATTCCCAGCACCCAGTTCTGGTCCCATTCCTCCTCTGCCCCCTTACTGCTGCCCCCTCTTATAAAGATAGAGGCTGGTGGAGCTCCTGGCAGCACGGCACCGCTGCTAACCACCTCCTCCTGGCTGTGTCCATGTCTGTCTTCCCATCAGACTGGGAGCCCCTGGAGGGCAGGGCAGGCTCTGAATCATTTCTGCACCCCACCGCGATGCCGAGCAAGGACCTGGGACATGCTGGGGACCTTGGGCAATATTTGCTGAGCAAATGAAGGGAAACCCACTAAGCACTGTCCCTTCAGGGTCCTCAGTGACTTTCAAAGCCATCCCCCCATCGGGCCCCTCTACCCCATAGCTCTTTCCCAGCTCAGGTGCCAGCCTCTCTCATCTATCCCACAGCATCAGCCTCCTGTCCACTCCTTTCCAAGGTCCCTGGTGGCTCCTTCTAACCCTGATGTCTTTTTTTTTTTTTTTGTCTTTTTGCCTTTTTAGGGCCACACCCGCGGCATATGGAGGTTCCCAGGCTAGGGGTCTAATTGGAGCTACAGCTGCCGGCCTACACCGCAGCCACAGCAACGCGGGATCCGAGCCGCGTCTGAAACCTACACCACAGCTCACGGCAACGCTGGATCCTTAACCCACTGAGCGAGGCCAGGGATCGAACCTACAACCTCATGGTTCCTAGTCAGATTCGTTAACCACTGAGCCACAAGGGGAACTCCTCTAACCTTGATGTCTGATCCTTCTGTTTACCTGCTCACAACTCTCCTGTGTCTCCCAAACCGCTCAGCCTAGAAGCCCTGCACCTTTAGACTCTGGCTTCTGCTTCTCACCTCCCACCGCAGTCTGACCTTCCGCATCCCCAAAGGATGAGCCCTGTCCCCAGGACATCATGCTTTCAGCCCCATACCCTCCGCCCCCGTTCTTTTGCCAAGAAAGCCTTCCTTGCTCGTCACCACTTATCCTTTGCATCCCAGCCTGGGCCTGGTGTTCTCCAGAAGTTTCCCTGAGGACTGTCCAATCCTGGCATTTGGTCAGTCCCTTCTTTGCTGGTCAGGTTGCCCCTCCTGGTCCCCGTTACAGCATCCATTGCTCTGCCTGGATTTCGGTTTCAGACTCCTCCTTGAGAGAACCACTGGGAATCCAGATTCTAACACCCTGCCTGGTTCATTAGCAGACGCTGAATTGGTGAATGAGTGAAACTTGAATCTCTGAGTCCTGATGTTTCTCCTGCACATCAGACACCATGACTGTGCTTCAGTATTTGTGTCATTATCGGCTCCCTCCCACGACTGTGTGTTTTAAGAGCCAGTGCCTGTGCTTGATGCTGTATTTCCATGCGTCTCCGCCTCTCACTCGTCTCTTGAGTTCCTCCCTCCCTTTGTATACCATTCATGTTATGATCCTGTTTAAAGCCACGCTCCCCCACTACTCTGAGTAAAATCTAAACACTCGGCCTGACCTACAAGCCCTTGGGCAGTCTGACCTTGTCTACATCTCCAGCCTCATCTGGTTCCCTCTGCTCCTGGCTCACTAAGTACATGCTAGCCTTCACAGGAAGCTCTTCCTGCCCCAGTGCCTTTGCACATGCTGTTCTCTGGCTGAGACACTTCCTTCCTGCTTCACCTGGCTGGCTTTTTTTCCACCCTTTGGCTGTGCCTGAGTCATACAAAGGTTGAATTCCTGGACCAGGGATCCAATCCACGCCACCGCATCCCCCCGAGCTGCTTTAGTGGAATGTCAGATTCTTAACCTGATGCACTGCAAGGGAACTCCTGGCTGGCTTGTCATCCTGTTAGTGTCAGCTGAAATATCCCTTCCTTTTAAACTGAGTTAAGCTTCTCTGGTGGAGCATTTTGCGTTGTTCCTTTGCCCTAACTGTAACTTACTGATTGTGTACACACTTCTTTGATTGATGTCTGTCTCTTGCACAAGAGATAAACTCTTATGAGGATGTTGGGGACCCTGTCTGACTGCCTCCCCTCTGTAGGCTCAGCATTAGGCACAATGCCTGGCACCTAGGCACACAAATAAATTGCTGGTAATGAGTGAACTGAGTACCTCTCTGGGCCTGTTCACGTTCCCTCCCGGCGCCATCCTGGTACACAGCAGGTGTTTTAAAAACCCTCGTGGAACGATGAATGAAGTGAATGAACGCCCCCGGCCATCCCGCGCCACTTTGCCTTTCTGCATCCCTTTATCTTTCTGTCTCTTTATATAGAGCATATATATAGTTGGTAGGTGTAACTATATATTCGTGTGTTATGGGCCCCTCTCCAGGAGTTGGGCCGGGCTGGGAGTCCCTCCCCCTGCCCCGCCCCCACATGCACACAGCAAAACATTAAAAAGAAAACATCTCAAAACTGCAAAAAACACCACAGCCCTCCCCCCTCCCCCCCTCAATCCCACAGAAAAATAAAACACGACGCTCCCTCCCAACAGCGCCCTTCCTTCCCTTCCTCCTCCCTCGGGGTCCCTGATTCGGAGGGTGGGGGGGCGCTCCCCCACGCCCGGGTGCTGGGGAGGGGGCGCGGGGGAAGGCCAGTCTCCAGCGCGCTCACGGGGAAGGAGGGGGGGCGCCCCCGACCCCCGGGAGCCTCGTTGCACGCGCGCCCGCGCACGCGCCCCGGACACGCCCCCCTCGGCGCCCCCCAGTCGCGCCCCTACACGGGCGTGGTTTTCCTGTTGAGCGTATTGGTATTAGAGGCGGCGGCCTCCTTGGCCAGGGTCCCAGGGGCAGCCGCGGCGGGGGCGGGCGGGGCGGGCGCGGGCGCGGCAGGCGGGCCGGTGACCGTGACCGTGACGCCGCCGCCCGCCTCTTTGGGGAAGGCGTTGTGCAGCGTCAGGAAGCCGGACGCCCCCCCGCGGTCCCGCTCGGCGCCCGCCCCGCCGCCGCCCCCTGCGCCCCCCGCTGCGCCGCCGTACGCCCCGGCACCCGCACCGGCGCCCGCCAGCCCCGCGGCCACGCTGCCCTTGGACGGGTCTCGGCTGAGCGTGTACATGGAGATGTCCGTGGAGGCGAAGCCCGGGCCCCCGGCGCCGCCGGGAGACGCGTCCCGCGACGGCGACGGCTCGCTGGAGCGGGAGCTAGAGCGGGAGCGGCGGCGGTAGCGGAAGCGGTAACTGGGCAGACGGAGGATGGCCGAGGGGCCGCTCCCGCCACTGCCGCCCGCGCCCCCGCCGGCCTTGAGTAGGTCCGAGCGAGACTGGCAGTGCGCCTCGCGGCTGCGCTCGATGTAGATGTTGACGGCCAGAACGCCGATCACCTCGGCGAGGATGAACGACAGCCCGCCGAAGTAGAAGGACCAGCCGTAGGAGTAGTGGTTCTTCTTCTCCTCGTCCCGCTTCGGGCCCGGCTCGCCCGCGTTGGCCGAGATGTACACGATCACGCCAATGATGTTGCTCAGGCCTGGGCGGGACGGTCAGACACGGGAGCCTCGAGGCCACCCCTGGCCCGGGTCCCGCCCCGCCGGCCGCGTCTCCAGCCTTCTAAGCTCCACCCCCGATGTAGATCGTACCGCGTCCAAGCCTGCCAGGGCCCCAACCCATGTTGGTCTAAACTCCACCCACTGTGGTCTAGGCCCTACCCATAGGGTCTAAGCTCCACCTCCGGCTGGTCCCACTCCTTCCCAGAAGGTCTAAACTCCTCTCCAGCTGGCCCAGGCCTCGCCCCAAAGGGCCTCGGATCTTGCTTTGCAGGGTCCAAGCCCCATCCGCAGCTAATTCCTCAGCTAATTCAGGTCCTGCTCTGTGGGTCTAAAGCCCAGCCTGGCGGGCCTAAACGTTGCCTCAGCTGGGCCAGGGTCCACCCCAGATGGTTCAGGCTCGCGCCTAATGGTCCTAACGGACGTCCCTGGGAGAGTCCAAGCCCTGCCCTCGCCCTCGATGGTCTAAAACGCCTCCCTGGGTGGTCCAGATTCTGCCCGAAGATGGACTAGTCCTGGCCCCCACGTGATCTAGGCCCAAATGGTCTGCGTCCCACCCTGGATGGTCTAGGCTGTGTCCCAGATGGTCCAGGCCCTTCCCTGGTTGGCTTAAATGCTGCCCTCGATAATGTGATGCTGGCAAGAGTTTCCAGTTTCTACCCTGATGAGTCTAACTCCATTTATTCTTAATCTCCATTTCCCTTAGGCCTCACCCTCTGCTCATTTAAACCCTTAATGAGGTAATTCCGCTCAGACTCGCCAGGCCCTGACACTTGCTGATCTAAACTCTTTCATGATTATCATCTACTCTAGGCCTTCTTGCGGATCTTACTAAAGCAACTCTTTCGGCTGCTCTAAGCCCCGCCTCCAGTTTGCTAAACCCCGCCCCCTGAGGTTTGAAGCCAGGCTCCTCTCCGAGCCAAGCTGTTAGCCCAGCCTTTCAAACCCTCCAAGCCCCACCCCCTTGCAGATCTCGACCCACTTCCAAAGCATCCCCTGCTGTGTACCTCCTCCCCCTTCACCTCTGGATTCCTCGCCTTCAAAAGGGCTCTGACCCCTGGAATTTCCCAGTACTGCTCACTGTGAGTAGAAACGGGGTCTTGCCCCTTAATACCGTGCCTCACTCCGCCGTTGGTCTGGACGCTTTCGCAGGACCAGCCCCTTCTTTGGATACTTCGGAGAGAGGCCCCGCCCCCTAGAGCATGCTCTCTCGCTCTTAGCGCGCGCAGGCGGGCTTCCCCCTCCCTTTGGCTCTCACCTGCTGCCACGAACAGGATCCCCGCGCCCAGAATGATGTTCCTCTTGGACTTGTAGACCCGGGAGGCGGCCACGCACACGCCCCCGAGCAGCAGCAGGATGGCGCTGAGGATGGGGAAGATGCTGGAGGCCCGGACGACTCCTAGAGAGAGAAAGGAGGAGGGAGAGAGAGAGAGTGTCAGACGCCGCCGCCTGCGTCCCCGGCGCCCCGTGCCTCCAGCCTGCCTTCCTCTCCGCTTCTCTCACTACGTTTCCAGTCCTCCCTCTCCGCCTGTGTTCTGATTGGTTTAGTTTTTTTTTTTTTGTCTAATTCTTTCTCGTCTTTAAAATTTCTCTATTTCTCAGTCTGATTGCCTTTTTCTTTCTCCCCCTATTTTTCTCTCTGCTGGCATAGTTTCTTCCTTTTCTCCCCCCTCTCTAATCAGTCTCCCTCTCTCTCTTTCCCCCCCTCTGAACTTCTCTATTTCTCTGTGGAACCTCTGCTCTCCCTCTCTTTTTCCTTCTCTCACTCTCTTTCCCTTACTCTCTTCTGCGCATTTCTTTTTCTCCTCCAGATCCTGATTTCTATCAAATTTCTACATCTCTCTCTTCCCCCCCCCCCCCCCCCCCTTCTGCCTGGCTTCATCTGTAGCCCTGGATTTCCCCCCTTTTTCTTTCTTTCTCCCTCTCTTCTTTCTGTCTCCCTCTTCCTCTCTCTTTCTGCAGCCCTTTCCATCCTCCCCTAAAACCCAGGCAACCAGATTTTGCGATTTCTGAGCCCGGCTGAGGCGGCAGCCAATCATAATTCGGGATCTGCCGCGTTTGGCGTAGCTACCAATCGCACCACAGGCTTCCCCTGCCAGATCGCGAGAGTGGCCAGTCTGCGCTGCAGATTGCCTCTCGGCCCCAGGACGCAGTGGCCAATCCCAGCCCAGAGAGTGACAACAGTTACTGCACCGAATTGTTTCAGGTACCCAGGACAGCACGGCAGCCAATCAGCTCCCGGGATCCCCCCTCAGCCCGCCCCAAAGTGAGAGGAGGAGACGGGAGAGACACTGAGCCAATCGGGGATCAGGGGATAAGTGGCTGGATTTGGATTGGCTGACAAGCTCATCTCTGCTTGTCGATCTAGGTACCGGAGCACCTCCCACTTGCCCCCCTCCCACTTGCCCCGGCCGAGCACTCCCCCGCAGCTACGCCCTGGACCCCCACGTACGGAGCAGATACTCCGCGCTGTCATGGTCGTAGTCCGTGTCCTCTGGGAAATGGTTGATCTTCACGCAGACGCCTCTTTTCAATCCTGGAGGGGGACGGGGGTTATGGTAGGAGGGCACTTAAGAGTGAGGGAAACGCCGGTGAGACTAGATCCTCCCATGCCTCAAAACGCTTCCTCCCCCTGGGCTGATTGGGAGACAGGAAGTGCTGGAAAACCATAGAGACTGGGCACCCGGAACAAACTTTCAAACTCCTGGGCCTCAGTTTCCCCACCAGTTAAAGAAAGAAAACAAAGAAAGAGAAGTCATCCAACACTCACTAAAAGGCCACAAGGACCTTTGCCCCGTGTCAGCCTCTCTGGCCTGTTTCCCCCTCCGTAAGAAAGAAGGCGTGGGTTTCAGCAAAGTCAAGGCACCCTTGAACTCAAAACCTGTTGAGTCTGAAAATGCGTGAGAAAACCAAGAGGCCACAGAGGGCGGACGAGGAGGACTACATTTCCCATGAGGCCCTATGACGTCTTGTGCCCAATTGTGAAGAGAGAGCAGCCCCGGTGCGTTACTGGGGTTGTAGTCCCTTCAATCCTCCATCTAGGGGGAGGGAGTTCCCCCGTCTCCGCACGTCGGATCGTCCAGGAATAGCTGGAGTGGTTGGAGCCTGCAGAGGAGCGGGAGGGTGCAGTATGCCTCCAGGGGGTCCCGCAGTCTCAGCCCCTTCCTTCCTCCCAGAACCCTCAGCCTGATTTATACATAAGTATAAATATAAATACATTATGCTTCCTCAGTTCTCCAGGCTCCTTCCAACCTCCAGGTCTTTGCCCAACGCTGTGGGACGTTCTGCGCCTGTTCTTCACTGACGAAAAACTTACCCTTGCAAGCGAGTGGCGCTCAGGACACCTGCTTGAGGAAACGTTCCCTCGCACACACACCTCCCACCCCTTCTGGGGGTGTAGGGGTTCGCCGCGCTGCCCCCTTTTAAGCATGCATCTGGTGGATTTGCGATCTTCCTCAGCCCGCTGCGCGGTCCCGCATGGGGTCAGATTCCTCCGTGTGTCCCTAACATTGCTTGGCTCAAAGGAGGCCCCGAGAAAGATTTAAATGATGAATGAATAGAAGGATAGCGGAAGAGGAAACTTCCAGGCAGAAGATGACAGGGAGGCGTTCCAGCCATGGCTCAGTGGTTAACGAATCCAACTAGGAACCATGAGGTTGCGGGTTCGATCCCTGGCCTTGCTCAGTGGGTTAAGGATCCGGCGTTGCCGGGAGCTGTGGTGTAGGTGCGGCTCCGATCTGGTGTGGTTGTGGCTGTGGCGTTGTAGGCCGGTGGCTACAGCTCCAATTAGACCCCTAGCCTGGGAACCACCATGTCTGCGGCTCCAGAAAAGACAAAAAAAAAAAAGATGACAGGGAAAGAAATGGGGTAAAGGCAAGGACTATAGGGCAATGAATAATCCGACTAAGAGCTAATGTTTGTTAAGTGCTTCCTAGGTGGATTAATTCTCCAGGGCTCCCAGGAGGCCTATGAAATAGATAATGTTATTGGTGTCGTGCAGGGGCCAGATGTTGGGAACCGGAGTCACGCTGCTTGATAATGAAACCTAAATCCATCGTGTCCTCGGTCTGTGACCTTGTTGGCCTTACACGGACCAAATTGCTTCAGTCCCTTTTCTGGTAACAAGGGGATACCAGGATCTACCTCCTGGAGCTGTTGTGAGCACTGAATCCAGGCATACAGATTTAGCACTTTGCCTGGAATACAATTAAGTGTTCAGCTGATACCACGCCTTATACCCACTTTCCAGATGAGGAAATCGAGGCATGAAAAGCGTTCATCAGGTCACAGCTGACGGATGGTGAAAGCAGAATTCAAACATACAGCAGTTTTGTCCCACTGGAATGTAAGCATATGGGGTGTTTGCCACTGTCTTCCCAAATATCTGCAACAATGCCTAGTACATAGTAAGTGCCTAGTCAATATTCATGTGAAATTGTGAATGAATGGACCATGAGCCCATGACAAGATGCTCACCATGTCACTAACCAAAACAAATCAAAACAACAATGTAATACCACCCCATTAGGATGGCTACTGTAAACAAACAACAAAACGAAAAATAAAAGTGTTAGTGAGGATGTGGAGAAACTGGACCTTCGGTGCACTGTTGGTGCAGCGGCTACGGAAAATAGTGCAAAGGCTCCCCCCAAAACTGAAAAGCAAAATTACTATACGATCCAGCAATTCCACTTCTGGGTATACATATAGTCAAAAGAACCGAGAGTGGGGTCTCTAAGAAATATTTGTACATCCATTTTCATTCATAACAGCCAAAAGCAACCCAAGTGTCCATCTATGCACGGATGAACAAACAAATGTGGCTTATACATACAAATGAATATAATCCAGCCTTTAAAGTAAGGAAATTCTGGAGTTCCCATCATGGCTCAGTGGTTAACAAACCTGACTAGCATCCATGAGGACGTGGGTTCGATCCCTGGCCTCGCTCAGTGGGTTAAGGATCTGGCGTTGCTATGAGCTGTGGTGTAGGTCACAGATGTGGCTCAGATCCTGCATTGCTGTGGCTGTGGCACAGGCCTGTGGCTACAGATCCGATTCAACTCCTAGCCTGGAAACCTCCATATACTGCCAGTGTGGCCCTAAAAAAAAAGTAAGGAAATTCCCTTTTTTTTTTTTGGACTTGCCAGTAGCATATGGAAGTTCCTGAGCTAGGGACTGAATCTGCACCACAGCAGTGACCCAAGCCAAAGCAGTAACAATGCCAAATCCTTAACCCACTGAGCCACCAGGGAACTCCCTAAAAGTAAGGTAATTCTGACCCATGGTCCAACTAGTATGAGCCTTGAAGACATTATGCAAAGTGAAATATGCCCATCACAAAAAAAAAAAATACTGTATGATTCCACTTATATGAGGTATCTAGAGCGCTCAAAATCAGAGAGACAAAAAGCAGAATGATGGTTGCTAGGGGCTGGGAGCGGAAAGAATGGGTAGAATTCGGTTTTGCAAGATGAAGAGAGTTCTGGAGGTTGGGCACACCATGTGGATATACTTAACACTGCTGAACTGTACTCATAAAAATGGTTGTGATAATACATTTTATGTCATGTGCATTTTACCATACTTAAAAAAAAAACCCAACAGCGCTTGAATGAATGAATGAAGATACACCTTTTGAGTGCAAATGCTTACCATCAGCACATCCATTATGGTATCAAGTTCTCTCTTTCTTTCTTTCCTTTTTTTTTTTTTTTTTTTTGCTTTTCAGGGCCACACCTGCTAGGGGTCAAATCCAAGTTGTAGCTGCCGGCCACAGCCACAGCCGTAGCCATAGCAATGTAGGATCCGAACTGCACCTGTGACCTACACCACAGCTCACGGCAATGCCGGATCCTTAACCCACCGAGCGAGGCCAGGGATCAAACCTGCATCTTCATGGATACTAGTCGCATTCATTACTGCTGAGCCACAACGGGAACTCCCAGGTTCTCTCCTTTTTTGAATGGGATCATAGTACTTCCCTCAAAATATTAATGATAATCTGATGAGATTGAGCATGAAAAGTACACAGTGTGCACACACTTTAACACACTAGTCACGCTGGCAGTTAACTAGTGCTTACCGAGGACTGACCACACACCAGGCACCGCTCCAAGCATTTGACAGGTAGGAACACAGCAGCAGGCAGGATAAATCCTAGAGGTACTAGGCAATCACAACAAGAACCAACAACAAAAACTCTGTCCAATCATTTGTGACAGAACATGATAGAAGATAATATAAGAAAAAGAATATATATGTATATATATATATATATATATATATATATATATATATGCATAACTGGGTCACTTTGCTGTACAGCAGAAATTGACAGGACACTGTAAATCAACTATCATGAAAAAATTTTAAGAAATAAAAATATAAAAATCAAAAACATGACAACAAAGTAAAGGAGTTCCCTTCGTGGTGCAGTGGAAATGGATCTGACTAGGAACCATGAGGGTGCAGGTTTGATCCCTGACCTCGCTCAGTGGGTTAAGGATCTGGCGTTGCCAAGAGCTGTGGTCTAGGTCACAGAGGCGGCTCAGAGCTGGCGTGGCTGTGGTGTAGGCAGGCAGCTGTAGCTCCGATTGGACCCCTAGCTTGGGAACCTCCATATGCAGCGGGTGCGGCCCTAAAAAGAAAAAAAAAATAAAAAGTTCAGTGAAACAACATCAAGTGCCAAATCCATGAGTTTTGCAGCCTGCCTCTGTGTCTTACCCCATCTGTTAGGCCCGGCGCTCTCTCTGTGCCCGGATGGTGGATGCGTGTCGCAGGGCCTGCCTGGCACAGAAGGAGTGTGCCCTGCCATCAGGACTGGGGCTCTGGCCCCCCGTGTTGGGCGGCCGTGTGACTGACTCACTTCCCCTTTCTGGCCATCAGCTTCCTGCTCTGACAAACTCCAGCGATAATAATACCTTCCCCCTGGAGCGCTGGGGGAGGACTCAATGGGATAAGGCCTGCGAATGCTGAGCGCAGAGGGGCTTTATGTGGTTGGCTGGACTACATGGGGCCCTGGATCCAGATTCTGGAGTCCTGCGGTTCCTGAGAAGGAGGCTAGACCCATATGGACGCCCCCAGCCCCGGGCTTGGTTCTTGGGCACTTGAGATGAGGTGTGAGCGTAAAATATGTGCCAGATTTCAGATTCAGTATGAGCAAAGATGCATAATATTTCCATTGTTCCATGATAGCGTGTTAAAATGATAATATTCTGACTCTGCTTGGTTAAATAAAATATATTCCTAACCTTTCTGTTAATGTCTTATATGTATAAACTGTATTTATTAAATTAGATCCATCAGACCTTTCTCTTTTTACCTGTTTTAAAGTCACTACTAGAAACGTTTAAATTATATACGCAGCTTGCACATTGTTTCTATTGGGCAGCCCTGGCTGGGACTTCTGGGTTATCAAGCAGGGAGACTCAGTGCTCATTCACCTGAATTCCTAATAATAGTAGGAAGAAGAACAGAATCTAAACTGTGTCATTTAGGCTTTACTCTGTGTCTGCTGGCCTTTTGAATGCTTTACATGGAATAACTCATCGAATCCCCCCACAGCCCTGTGCGTTAGGGGCTATTATAATCCCTATTTCACCGATGATGGAAATAAAGCCCAGAGAAGTTAAATATGTGGCCCAAAGTCACCTTTCTGTGTGTGGCAGACAGGAGGTAACCCTGTCAGTCTTGTTCCAGAGTCTGTGTCCCAGCCGTGACTTTCTACTGTGCGTCTCAGAGAGACTTGGAGGGACACGGGGAAGGGACCCAAGAATTTCTAAGGATGCAGCACCTTCAGGGGGTAACGACCCAGGGGGACCAGTTTATACTCCTGGATCCCCAATGGGATGGAGGCTGGTGAGTATGTTACCTCAACTCCTAGGAAACAAAGACCTGGATTCAAATCCAGACTCTACTGCTATTTGCTGTGTGCCCTTGGGAAAGTTGCTTCCCTTCGCTGAGCCTTAAGCTTTCCTTCTTTTTTTCTTTCTTTCTTTCCTGCTTTCTTTCTTCTTTCTCCCTCCCTTCCTTCCTTCCTTCCACTGTGCCCATGATATGTGGAAGTTCCTGAGCTGGGGACTGAACCTACTCCACAGCAGCCACACGAGCCAGTGCAGTGACAGTGTCAGAGATTTAACCCGCTCAGCCACAAGGGCAACCCTAAGCCTTTTTTTCTTTTCTTTTCTTTTGGCAGCACCCAAAGCCTGTGGAAGTTCCCAGGCCAGGGATCAAAATCCCAGCACAGCAGTCATAGCAGTCTCTGGCGAGAGCCACGGCAATGACAATACCAGGTTCTTAAGCTACTGAGCCACAAGGGAACTCTGAGCCTTAAGCGTTCTTTTCTAGGAGAAGGGGGTGATAATAATACATAGCACACAGGGTTTTTCGAGCATTCGGTGACAGATGAATGACAATGACAGTAACAAGAAAGCCAACCTTTTTTTAACCCCCTCCTTAAAACCCTGTCTTGGGCTCCTGTAATAACTACGTACCTCATTTTCCCCAAACCTCTGTGGTCACTCCTTTCTCAGCTCCCTTTGCTGACTCTTCTCATCTTGCTTGTTAGCTTTTTTTTCTCTTTTTGGCTGTGCCCTGTGGCATGTGGCAGTTCCTGGGCCAGGGATCCAGCCCACGCCACAGCAGCGACCCAAGCTGCTGCAGTGACAATGCCGGATCCTTAACCGGCTGAGCCACAGGAGAACGCCTCTGACTGTCTTTTAACACTGGGCCAGCTCAGACTTCAGCCCTTCAGCTCATTTTTTGGCTTCTTACTGTCTCTGCTCTGCTCATCCACCCCCACCCCGCTCAATTTTTTATCTCCAGCCCAGACTTTCCCCTGAACTCTGGCCTCATATATCATACCGCTAACATCCTAGATCAGGGGTGAGGGGTCAGCAAACTACCATCCACGGGCCAAACCCAGCCTGTCAAATCCAGCGAAGAATGGATTTTCCTTTTTTTTTTTTTTTTGTTAACGATTGAAAAACTGTCAGGCAAGACTATCTCGTGGTACGTGAAAATGATATCAGAATTCAAATGTCAGTGCCCATAAAAGAAGTTTAATTGGAACCCAGCCACGCTCCTCCACTCACGCATTGTCTCTGGTTGTTTTTAGGAGTAGCGGTAATAGAGATCGCACGCCCCACGAAGCCTAAAATCTCCACTGCACTGGCGCTTCGGAGGTCCTTTCCTATGCCGGCCCCTGCCCTAGATGGCTCTACTACCTATTAGCTGTGTGACCTTGGAAAAGTCGCTTCCCTTCTCTGAGCCTTCCTTCTAATTAATGAGATAAGAGAAAATTAAACGACTAAGAACAAAAGCTGTTCCTTCTGTCCCTCACGCCTACCCTGTGCTCCGGGAACTCAGACCACAGCCTTTGAGCAGGGATTCTTAACTAGGGCTGATCTTATCCCTAGGCTACAGACAGGTGACAGTTTTGGTGGTCACTCTGGTGGATGACGCCGAGGCTGATGTGGAGGCCAAGGATGCTGCTAAACATCCTGCAACGCGCAGGACGCTCCCAGCCCCCCTTCCACCTGCCGCAACGGGGAATTTACCATCCCAAGAAGCCCAAGCGCCGAGGTTGGGAACCCCTGCTTTCCAGACACCCCGTCTCTTCTCTCTCTGAGACCCCATATCCCACACCTGCTGCATCGGCAATTCCGCCCGCTGGAGCTGCACCGTATTCTCTGAATTCAAGCCCAGCTCGACGGCCCCCAACCCAGAGAAGCCACGTACCAGTTTCCACTCCCCCTCTGGCCTTCCCCTTAGACAAGCAGCCGCAAGAGCCAGCCCCTTAACTTTTCGGTCAGCTCCCATCATTCCTCCGCTCTGCAGCCTCCAACGACGGAAAGCGAATCACGCTTCCTGAACTTGGAGTTTCCTGCGATTGGCTTTGACGGCCCCTCCCACCCCCTCCTCATCACCGCTTCTGCCCCGGCCTTGCGGGCTCCCCTAGCGGTCAGGCACGAACTGCTACTGCCTCGGCGATTTCCTACAGCTTGCAGCCTTTCCTTCTAATAGCCACCTGGCTCCATCTGGGTTCCTTCAGACCTCCCCTCGATGTCACCTGCTCAGTCTCCTTCATCTCTCCCATTTCCACAGTTTCACGCACTTGCCCGGAACACGACCCATCCCTTCCCTTGCTCTTTTTCCTCCTTAGCACTCGGCTCTCGCACTCTGCGACGCGTTCCATTTACTTAGCTCCAGTATTATCTGCCTCTCTTTCTAGAATACAAGACATCTAAAAACAAGGATCTTCCCCCCCTTCCCCCCCGCCTTTCCACTGCTGTAGCTTCAGAAGCAAGAACAGGGCCTGGCATGTAGTGTAAACTCAATAAGTAGCGGTTTTGAGGGACCTGCTCTCAAGCACAGCGAGCTAAGTCTCCTCAATATTCTGCGATAACCTATAACGGAAAAGAATCTGAAAAAGAATGCATGTGGGTATATGCATAACTGAATCACTTTGCTGCATAGCAGAAATCGCCACAACATGGTAAATCAACTAGACTTCTATAAAGCTTTCAAAATGAAAAAAAAAAAGTGGTTGCTGAAGAAAGAGATGAATAAGTGGAATTATTACTATTTGCAGTTCCCTGTCCCAGGGGTTTCAGGATACAAGCCCCCACCCTTGGCTCTGTGCCTGGGGCTCGGTCAGACCAGACGGGGGAACGAAGATGAAGCCAAATGCCCGCAGGAGGGACAAAGCACCGTGATGAGAAAAGCGGACAGGTGCGAGGTGATAGGGACCAGAGGGGACTGCGGATCTCCATGTCTGATCTGAAGAGGTAGCTGCTACTAGGATCCAGCCAATTACCACCACAGAATATTAACCCACAAGCGTGAGACCTTTCACCAGTTCAAAAGAAGCCCGGAAATCGGATTTTCAATGTGGTCTCCCTATTTTTAAGTGTTGGCGACTGACTGAGATTTTGGTTTCAGTTTTAAACACTCGGCATGCCAGACAAAGCGTATCTGCAAATCTCATCCATCAGACCTGAGTTCTCTTGGCTCTGCCCCAGTCACAGCTGGGTGACCTTGGGCAAGTGGCTTAACCTCTCTGAGCCTAGGTTTCCTTATCCCCAGCAGGCGTGTGGCACCCCACCCATGGGATTAAATGAGATAATAACATTCCTTGCTCAATGAGAGTGCCCAGCAAAACGGAGGGGGGGAAGATGGGGAAAAGAGAGGGACAAAAAAGAGAAGTGAAGAGATTTTGATCTTTTTGGCCCTGGATGGGGAGCTTTGGGATCGGCTGCGAGGCTTGGGGAGGTGGCGGGATAGCGGTCACACAGGGGGGACAGATGCACAGAAGAACTAGAACCGGGGTGTCCTGCTTCCCAGCCCAACACCTCCATGATATGTGTAAAGAAATGGCAAACTGCGAATGGGACAGAGGAGGGAGGGAGGGGAGGAAGGCTGGTGTGGGGACAAGTCGGGGAGATGGGAGGCAGAGGGAGCTGGCTGGGAGGGAGGCCTCCAGAGAGAGAGAAAAAGCCAGAAAAGAAGGAACATGGAGGTGAGAAGAGGCGGTGGCCTCGGTGTCAACAAACGAGGTATGGAAAGAGGAAGAAGTTGAGTGGAGAGAGACGAGCAGAGGCCTCTAAAGCCCGAAGGAGGACAAGGACCAGGATGGGAGGTTGGGCGAAATCCTGCTGGGGGGGACGCAAGCCAGACAACGAGATATCCACCAAAGGGACAAGCCACACAGAGGAAAGACGAGAGGGCCCTGAGTTATGGCCAGATCGGCCGTGAGGTTTTAGGGGAGAAACAGCCAATGTGAGGCCACAGGGATGGAGGAGATGAGCACCGCGAGCGGGTCCCTGAGAGGGCCGGCGCGCGAGGCGGGGAGAAGGGAGACAGTGAGCAAGGCGGAGCGGGAAATGCTGGAGCGGGAAGGAGGAGGAGGGAACCGAGGCAGAGGGAGCCCCACGTGGAGGGAGGAGGCCGGGCACCCAGAGGGGGTGAGAGGGCGGGAGGAGAGGGGGCTTCCTCGACGGATCAAGGAAAGATCAGGGGCTTCCGCCTGGAGGAGGCGCTGGAGAGACGGAGCGGAGGCGCGAGTGGGGACGGTCCGGGCTGCGGGATTAGGAAGGCGGCCAGGACACGGGGAAGAGTGGAAAGGACAGCAGGGGAGGGGACGGGGTCGCGGGGTGGGGGTGGGAAGGCTCAGGACTGGGAAGGAGACCGGGAGAGGAAGCCCCGCCGCGGAGGGGAGGAGGGGCGCCAGGCGGGGGGGGCCTCCCCCCGGCCCCCCGCCCCGCACCCTACCTTCCAGGCAGCAGATCCTCCAGAGGCCCGAGTGGGTGAGGCCGCCGGGGTCCTTCTTCTCCGAGGAGCCGCTGCCCCCGCGGTGGGGGGGCCCGTCGTCGCCCGCCGTGAGGTTGGTGGTGTTGCAGATGAAGGCGCGCGTGTAGAGCCAGTAGTCCGTGCTGATGGCGATGGTCATGAGGCCGAAGGCCGCGAAGGCGCCCACCGTCGTCAGCAACACCTGCACCCCCTTCTCGCACCAGAGGCCCCTCTCTTCGTTCCAGCGCTTCAGCGACTCCAGTTTGACCACGGGAAGCCGGGGGGCCGTGGGCCACCACCGGGGCAGCGGGGGCGGGGCCGTGCCGGCGGCTGGGGGGGGTCACAGCGCAGGCGGAAGCGGGGGGCCCCGGGGCCGGGGCTGGGGAGGGGGCGGCGAGGAGGAGGCTGCGGCCCGGGACGGGGTCAGAGGGCGACCATGGCCTTCGGCTGGGTGGGTGGGGGCGGGCAGGGAGCGAGAGAAAGGATTAGACAGGAAGGGTTCCCTCCCTCGGGGACCCCCTTCCTTGCAATAGCTCCCCCCCCCAAAAAAAACCCTACTCTTTCCTCTGTGGAAGAAGCTCCTTCCACTCCGCTCCCCACGGCCTCTCTTTCCCTGAAAAAAGAGAAAGAAATCTCCCCGGGCTCGAGAAAGTCTTCGCACTAAGCCCACTCTGGGAAATAGCCCACGTCCCTAAGCGGGGTAGGACACGCCCCCAAGCCCCTCTAGCTCCGCCCCCAGTCCCCACCCCCACCTCGCAGTCCCAGCATCCCTCACTCGAGCCCCCACCGCTTCCTCCTCCCGAGGCCCCCTCTCCCGCGCCTCCTCTCTTATCACACCTCTCTCTCGCCTCAAGTTCGACCCCACGCCCTCTCTTCCCTTGCAAGTCCCACCTCTTGACCTTCTGTGGCCTCTCCTTGGGAGAAAGAAATCTCTCAGCCTTTCCTCAGCTTAAAAAAAAAAAAATGGAAAAGAAAAAGGAAAAAGAAAAATCTCCCAAGCGAATCCTGTTTGCACAACTCCCAAGAACCACCCATTCGCACAACTCTGAAAAGCACACCGTTTGCCATCGCTACCAGCTGACCCGCACAGTCTCCTCTGCCTGAGAACCCCCTTCCCCGCTCAGACCCCGAGGCCTCTAGACAGAGGACCCCAACATTGACGGCACCTTGAAACCACCACAGGACCCCTAAGGAGACTGATACGTGGGAAATTCATTAGTCTGGGGTGTGGCCTTGAGCCTCTAGGGTTTTAAAAGCTCCCTGAGGGATTCTCAGGCATAACCACAGGGCCGGACCCTCTGGTTTGGACGGATGGCCCCCCATTCCCATCACATTCCCTCTGACAGCCCCCACTTGTCTTCCTTGGATCCCCCCCATCCCCTACGACATCTTCTTCGACTCATGGAAAAATCCCCCACTCTTTCCTGCGTTCCTAGGAGTCTTCCAAACCCAGCCCCTACTATCTCTACAACTTAGACAAACTCATCCTGGGAGCCATCACTTTCTCCTCCATTAAGAAAAATTTCCTCCGTGAGTCGCACCGCGTTTTCTACTCACAGGAATCCCTTATCTCCAGACCCCAGATCCCTGCCCTGTCTCCACTCAGAAATGTCCCAAACTCTGACCTGTACGCTCACTGCTGTGAGCACCCCCCCACCCCATTCCTCTGCCCTCCCACCACCTACCCCGACCCCCAGATCCCTCACTGTAGCCCTTAGGAGAGGGCTGGTCCCTCCATTCCGGATCTCACCTGGAGCTCCCGCTCTGTCTTCAACTTACAAGAACTCCCCCCAACCCCCCACTCCCGCCGCCCCTGCCCTGACTTCTCTTACATCACGAAGGATCTCCTTCATTCCTGCCCTCTTCCTCCACCCACTCCGGCTCCCAGAATCTCTTCTGCTCAGAGCACCCCCTTCCTGGCTCCCCCAGACTCTCCTTTCTTGGGGACATCCCCGGAACTCCCCCTACTCTTGCACCTGTGCTGGAACATACACTGTCCGCTCATTTTCCTTCCCAACCTGAAAAGATCGCCTCCACGGAGGGTTCCCCTTAGAAATAGCTGATCTACAAGACTACAACTCTCTTTCAACTAGGAATAATTTCTCATCCT